>JAECXD010000692.1:0-12501 GCA_018151445.1 Zaprionus inermis | reverse complement strand
TTGAAATTCAAAAAATTTCCAAATTTTCAAAATGTTCATATTGCAATTATTGAAATGTAGAATGACTATGGGTGTCAAAACATAAACAAAATGTCATTATTTTTGGAAATCACTTGATTTTTAGGAAAGTTATGGTGAAAAAAAATTTCTGAAAAATGATAAGGGGGGACCCTTACACAAATTCTAAAAATTTCCAAATTTTCAAAATGTTCATATTGCAATTATTGAAATGTAGAATGACTATGGGTGTCAAAACATAAACAAAATGTCATTATTTTTGGAAATCACTTGATTTTTAGGAAAGTTATGGTGAAAAAAAAATTTCTGAAAAATGATAAGGGGGACCCTTACACAAATTCTAAAAATTTCCAAATTTTCAAAATGTTCATATTGCAATTATTGAAATGTAGAATGACTATGGGTGTCAAAACATAAACAAAATGTCATTATTTTTGGAAATCACTTGATTTTTAGGAAAGTTATGGTGAAAAAAAAATTTCTGAAAAATGATAAGGGGGGACCCTTACACAAATTCAAAAAATTTCCAAATTTTCAAAATGTTCATATTGCAATTATTGAAATGTAGAATGACTATGGGTGTCAAAACATAAACAAAATGTCATTATTTTTGGAAATCACTTGATTTTTAGGAAAGTTATGGTGAAAAAAAATTTCTGAAAAATGATAAGGGGGGACCCTTACACAAATTCAAAAAATTTCCAAATTTTCAAAATGTTCATATTGCAATTATTGAAATGTAGAATGACTATGGGTGTCAAAACATAAACAAAAATGATAAGGGGGGACCCTTACACAAATTCTAAAAATTTCCAAATTTTCAAAATGTTCATATTGCATTTATTGAAATGTAGAATGACTATGGGTGTCAAAACATAAACAAAATGTCATTATTTTTGGAAATCACTTGATTTTTAGGAAAGTTATGGTGAAAAAAAAATTTCTGAAAAATGATAAGGGGGGACCCTTACACAAATTCAAAAAATTTCCAAATTTTCAAAATGTTCATATTGCAATTATTGAAATGTAGAATGACTATGGGTGTCAAAACATAAACAAAATGTCATTATTTTTGGAAATCACTTGATTTTTAGGAAAGTTATGGTGAAAAAAAAATTTCTGAAAAATGATAAGGGGGGACCCTTACACAAATTCTAAAAATTTCCAAATTTTCAAAATGTTCATATTGCAATTATTGAAATGTAGAATGACTATGGGTGTCAAAACATAAACAAAATGTCATTATTTTTGGAAATCACTTGATTTTTAGGAAAGTTATGGTGAAAAAAAAATTTCTGAAAAATGATAAGGGGGGACCCTTACACAAATTCTAAAAATTTCCAAATTTTCAAAATGTTCATATTGCAATTATTGAAATGTAGAATGACTATGGGTGTCAAAACATAAACAAAATGTCATTATTTTTGGAAATCACTTGATTTTTAGGAAAGTTATGGTGAAAAAAAAAATTTCTGAAAAATGATAAGGGGGGACCCTTACACAAATTCAAAAAATTTCCAAATTTTCAAAATGTTCATATTGCAATTATTGAAATGTAGAATGACTATGGGTGTCAAAACATAAACAAAATGTCATTATTTTTGGAAATCACTTGATTTTTAGGAAAGTTATGGTGAAAAAAATTTAAAAATGATAAGGGGGACCCTTACACAAATTCAAAAAATTTCCAAATTTTCAAAATGTTCATATTGCAATTATTGAAATGTAGAATGACTATTGGTTTTAAAAAAAAAAAAAAATTTTTTTTTTTTTGGAAAACACTTGATTTTTAAGAAAGTTATGGTGAAAAAAAATTTCTGAAAAATGATAAGGGGGGACCCTTACACAAATTCTAAAAATTTCCAAATTTTCAAAATGTTCATATTGCAATTATTGAAATGTAGAATGACTATGGGTGTCAAAACATAAACAAAATGTCATTATTTTTGGAAATCACTTGATTTTTAGGAAAGTTATGGTGAAAAAAAAAATTCTGAAAAATGATAAGGGGGGACCCTTACACAAATTCTAAAAATTTCCAAATTTTCAAAATGTTCATATTGCAATTATTGAAATGTAGAATGACTATGGGTGTCAAAACATAAACAAAATGTCATTATTTTTGGAAATCACTTGATTTTTAGGAAAGTTATGGTGAAAAAAAAATTTCTGAAAAATGATAAGGGGGGACCCTTACACAAATTCTAAAAATTTCCAAATTTTCAAAATGTTCATATTGCAATTATTGAAATGTAGAATGACTATGGGTGTCAAAACATAAACAAAATGTCATTATTTTTGGAAATCACTTGATTTTTAGGAAAGTTATGGTGAAAAAAAAATTTCTGAAAAATGATAAGGGGGGACCCTTACACAAATTCAAAAAATTTCCAAATTTTCAAAATGTTCATATTGCAATTATTGAAATGTAGAATGACTATGGGTGTCAAAACATAAACAAAATGTCATTATTTTTGGAAATCACTTGATTTTTAGGAAAGTTATGGTGAAAAAAAAAATTTCTGAAAAATGATAAGGGGGGACCCTTACACAAATTCAAAAAATTTCCAAATTTTCAAAATGTTCATATTGCAATTATTGAAATGTAGAATGACTATGGGTGTCAAAACATAAACAAAATGTCATTATTTTTGGAAATCACTTGATTTTTAGGAAAGTTATGGTGAAAAAAAAATTTCTGAAAAATGATAAGGGGGGACCCTTACACAAATTCAAAAAATTTCCAAATTTTCAAAATGTTCATATTGCAATTATTGAAATGTAGAATGACTATGGGTGTCAAAACATAAACAAAATGTCATTATTTTTGGAAATCACTTGATTTTTAGGAAAGTTATGGTGAAAAAAAAATTTCTGAAAAATGATAAGGGGGGACCCTTACACAAATTCTAAAAATTTCCAAATTTTCAAAATGTTCATATTGCAATTATTGAAATGTAGAATGACTATGGGTGTCAAAACATAAACAAAATGTCATTATTTTTGGAAATCACTTGATTTTTAGGAAAGTTATGGTGAAAAAAAAAATTTCTGAAAAATGATAAGGGGGGGACCCTTACACAAATTCAAAAAATTTCCAAATTTTCAAAATGTTCATATTGCAATTATTGAAATGTAGAATGACTATGGGTGTCAAAACATAAACAAAATGTCATTATTTTTGGAAATCACTTGATTTTTAGGAAAGTTATGGTGAAAAAAAAATTTCTGAAAAATGATAAGGGGGGACCCTTACACAAATTCTAAAAATTTCCAAATTTTCAAAATGTTCATATTGCAATTATTGAAATGTAGAATGACTATGGGTGTCAAAACATAAACAAAATGTCATTATTTTTGGAAATCACTTGATTTTTAGGAAAGTTATGGTGAAAAAAAAAATTTCTGAAAAATGATAAGGGGGGACCCTTACACAAATTCTAAAAATTTCCAAATTTTCAAAATGTTCATATTGCAATTATTGAAATGTAGAATGACTATGGGTGTCAAAACATAAACAAAATGTCATTATTTTTGGAAATCACTTGATTTTTAGGAAAGTTATGGTGAAAAAAAAAATTTCTGAAAAATGATAAGGGGGGACCCTTACACAAATTCTAAAAATTTCCAAATTTTCAAAATGTTCATATTGCAATTATTGAAATGTAGAATGACTATGGGTGTCAAAACATAAACAAAATGTCATTATTTTTGGAAATCACTTGATTTTTAGGAAAGTTATGGTGAAAAAAAAAATTTCTGAAAAATGATAAGGGGGGACCCTTACACAAATTCTAAAAATTTCCAAATTTTCAAAATGTTCATATTGCAATTATTGAAATGTAGAATGACTATGGGTGTCAAAACATAAACAAAATGTCATTATTTTTGGAAATCACTTGATTTTTAGGAAAGTTATGGTGAAAAAAAAATTTCTGAAAAATGATAAGGGGGACCCTTACACAAATTCAAAAAATTTCCAAATTTTCAAAATGTTCATATTGCAATTATTGAAATGTAGAATGACTATGGGTGTCAAAACATAAACAAAATGTCATTATTTTTGGAAATCACTTGATTTTTAGGAAAGTTATGGTGAAAAAAAAATTTCTGAAAAATGATAAGGGGGACCCTTACACAAATTCAAAAAATTTCCAAATTTTCAAAATGTTCATATTGCAATTATTGAAATGTAGAATGACTATGGGTGTCAAAACATAAACAAAATGTCATTATTTTTGGAAATCACTTGATTTTTAGGAAAGTTATGGTGAAAAAAAAAATTTCTGAAAAATGATAAGGGGGGACCCTTACACAAATTCTAAAAATTTCCAAATTTTCAAAATGTTCATATTGCAATTATTGAAATGTAGAATGACTATGGGTGTCAAAACATAAACAAAATGTCATTATTTTTGGAAATCACTTGATTTTTAGGAAAGTTATGGTGAAAAAAAAATTTCTGAAAAATGATAAGGGGGGACCCTTACACAAATTCTAAAAATTTCCAAATTTTCAAAATGTTCATATTGCAATTATTGAAATGTAGAATGACTATGGGTGTCAAAACATAAACAAAATGTCATTATTTTTGGAAATCACTTGATTTTTAGGAAAGTTATGGTGAAAAAAAAAATTTCTGAAAAATGATAAGGGGGGACCCTTACACAAATTCTAAAAATTTCCAAATTTTCAAAATGTTCATATTGCAATTATTGAAATGTAGAATGACTATGGGTGTCAAAACATAAACAAAATGTCATTATTTTTGGAAATCACTTGATTTTTAGGAAAGTTATGGTGAAAAAAAAATTTCTGAAAAATGATAAGGGGGGACCCTTACACAAATTCTAAAAATTTCCAAATTTTCAAAATGTTCATATTGCAATTATTGAAATGTAGAATGACTATGGGTGTCAAAACATAAACAAAATGTCATTATTTTTGGAAATCACTTGATTTTTAGGAAAGTTATGGTGAAAAAAAAAATTTCTGAAAAATGATAAGGGGGGACCCTTACACAAATTCAAAAAATTTCCAAATTTTCAAAATGTTCATATTGCAATTATTGAAATGTAGAATGACTATGGGTGTCAAAACATAAACAAAATGTCATTATTTTTGGAAATCACTTGATTTTTAGGAAAGTTATGGTGAAAAAAAAATTTCTGAAAAATGATAAGGGGGGACCCTTACACAAATTCTAAAAATTTCCAAATTTTCAAAATGTTCATATTGCAATTATTGAAATGTAGAATGACTATGGGTGTCAAAACATAAACAAAATGTCATTATTTTTGGAAATCACTTGATTTTTAGGAAAGTTATGGTGAAAAAAAAAATTTCTGAAAAATGATAAGGGGGGACCCTTACACAAATTCAAAAAATTTCCAAATTTTCAAAATGTTCATATTGCAATTATTGAAATGTAGAATGACTATGGGTGTCAAAACATAAACAAAATGTCATTATTTTTGGAAATCACTTGATTTTTAGGAAAGTTATGGTGAAAAAAAAATTTCTGAAAAATGATAAGGGGGGACCCTTACACAAATTCTAAAAATTTCCAAATTTTCAAAATGTTCATATTGCAATTATTGAAATGTAGAATGACTATGGGTGTCAAAACATAAACAAAATGTCATTATTTTTGGAAATCACTTGATTTTTAGGAAAGTTATGGTGAAAAAAAATTTCTGAAAAATGATAAGGGGGGACCCTTACACAAATTCAAAAAATTTCCAAATTTTCAAAATGTTCATATTGCAATTATTGAAATGTAGAATGACTATGGGTGTCAAAACATAAACAAAATGTCATTATTTTTGGAAATCACTTGATTTTTAGGAAAGTTATGGTGAAAAAAAAAATTTCTGAAAAATGATAAGGGGGGACCCTTACACAAATTCTAAAAATTTCCAAATTTTCAAAATGTTCATATTGCAATTATTGAAATGTAGAATGACTATGGGTGTCAAAACATAAACAAAATGTCATTATTTTTGGAAATCACTTGATTATTTTTAGGAAAGTTATGGTGAAAAAAAATTTCTGAAAAATGATAAGGGGGGACCCTTACACAAATTCTAAAAATTTCCAAATTTTCAAAATGTTCATATTGCAATTATTGAAATGTAGAATGACTATGGGTGTCAAAACATAAACAAAATGTCATTATTTTTGGAAATCACTTGATTTTTAGGAAAGTTATGGTGAAAAAAAAATTTCTGAAAAATGATAAGGGGGGGACCCTTACACAAATTCTAAAAATTTCCAAATTTTCAAAATGTTCATATTGCAATTATTGAAATGTAGAATGACTATGGGTGTCAAAACATAAACAAAATGTCATTATTTTTGGAAATCACTTGATTTTTAGGAAAGTTATGGTGAAAAAAAAAATTTCTGAAAAATGATAAGGGGGGACCCTTACACAAATTCTAAAAATTTCCAAATTTTCAAAATGTTCATATTGCAATTATTGAAATGTAGAATGACTATGGGTGTCAAAACATAAACAAAATGTCATTATTTTTGGAAATCACTTGATTTTTAGGAAAGTTATGGTGAAAAAAAAAATTTCTGAAAAATGATAAGGGGGGACCCTTACACAAATTCTAAAAATTTCCAAATTTTCAAAATGTTCATATTGCAATTATTGAAATGTAGAATGACTATGGGTGTCAAAACATAAACAAAATGTCATTATTTTTGGAAATCACTTGATTTTTAGGAAAGTTATGGTGAAAAAAAATTTCTGAAAAATGATAAGGGGGGGACCCTTACACAAATTCTAAAAATTTCCAAATTTTCAAAATGTTCATATTGCAATTATTGAAATGTAGAATGACTATGGGTGTCAAAACATAAACAAAATGTCATTATTTTTGGAAATCACTTGATTTTTAGGAAAGTTATGGTGAAAAAAAAATTTCTGAAAAATGATAAGGGGGGACCCTTACACAAATTCTAAAAATTTCCAAATTTTCAAAATGTTCATATTGCAATTATTGAAATGTAGAATGACTATGGGTGTCAAAACATAAACAAAATGTCATTATTTTTGGAAATCACTTGATTTTTAGGAAAGTTATGGTGAAAAAAAAATTTCTGAAAAATGATAAGGGGGGACCCTTACACAAATTCTAAAAATTTCCAAATTTTCAAAATGTTCATATTGCAATTATTGAAATGTAGAATGACTATGGGTGTCAAAACATAAACAAAATGTCATTATTTTTGGAAATCACTTGATTTTTAGGAAAGTTATGGTGAAAAAAAAATTCTGAAAAATGATAAGGGGGGACCCTTACACAAATTCTAAAAATTTCCAAATTTTCAAAATGTTCATATTGCAATTATTGAAATGTAGAATGACTATGGGTGTCAAAACATAAACAAAATGTCATTATTTTTGGAAATCACTTGATTTTTAGGAAAGTTATGGTGAAAAAAAAATTTCTGAAAAATGATAAGGGGGGACCCTTACACAAATTCTAAAAATTTCCAAATTTTCAAAATGTTCATATTGCAATTATTGAAATGTAGAATGACTATGGGTGTCAAAACATAAACAAAATGTCATTATTTTTGGAAATCACTTGATTTTTAGGAAAGTTATGGTGAAAAAAAATTTTCTGAAAAATGATAAGGGGGGACCCTTACACAAATTCTAAAAATTTCCAAATTTTCAAAATGTTCATATTGCAATTATTGAAATGTAGAATGACTATGGGTGTCAAAACATAAACAAAATGTCATTATTTTTGGAAATCACTTGATTTTTAGGAAAGTTATGGTGAAAAAAAAATTTCTGAAAAATGATAAGGGGGGACCCTTACACAAATTCTAAAAATTTCCAAATTTTCAAAATGTTCATATTGCAATTATTGAAATGTAGAATGACTATGGGTGTCAAAACATAAACAAAATGTCATTATTTTTGGAAATCACTTGATTTTTAGGAAAGTTATGGTGAAAAAAAAATTTCTGAAAAATGATAAGGGGGGACCCTTACACAAATTCTAAAAATTTCCAAATTTTCAAAATGTTCATATTGCAATTATTGAAATGTAGAATGACTATGGGTGTCAAAACATAAACAAAATGTCATTATTTTTGGAAATCACTTGATTTTTAGGAAAGTTATGGTGAAAAAAAAATTTCTGAAAAATGATAAGGGGGGACCCTTACACAAATTCTAAAAATTTCCAAATTTTCAAAATGTTCATATTGCAATTATTGAAATGTAGAATGACTATGGGTGTCAAAACATAAACAAAATGTCATTATTTTTGGAAATCACTTGATTTTTAGGAAAGTTATGGTGAAAAAAAAATTTCTGAAAAATGATAAGGGGGGACCCTTACACAAATTCTAAAAATTTCCAAATTTTCAAAATGTTCATATTGCAATTATTGAAATGTAGAATGACTATGGGTGTCAAAACATAAACAAAATGTCATTATTTTTGGAAATCACTTGATTTTTAGGAAAGTTATGGTGAAAAAAAAATTTCTGAAAAATGATAAGGGGGGACCCTTACACAAATTCCAAAAATTTCCAAATTTTCAAAATGTTCATATTGCAATTATTGAAATGTAGAATGACTATGGGTGTCAAAACATAAACAAAATGTCATTATTTTTGGAAATCACTTGATTTTTAGGAAAGTTATGGTGAAAAAAAAAATTTCTGAAAAATGATAAGGGGGGACCCTTACACAAATTCTAAAAATTTCCAAATTTTCAAAATGTTCATATTGCAATTATTGAAATGTAGAATGACTATGGGTGTCAAAACATAAACAAAATGTCATTATTTTTGGAAATCACTTGATTTTTAGGAAAGTTATGGTGAAAAAAAATTTCTGAAAAATGATAAGGGGGGACCCTTACACAAATTCAAAAAATTTCCAAATTTTCAAAATGTTCATATTGCAATTATTGAAATGTAGAATGACTATGGGTGTCAAAACATAAACAAAATGTCATTATTTTTGGAAATCACTTGATTTTTAGGAAAGTTATGGTGAAAAAAAATTTCTGAAAAATGATAAGGGGGGGACCCTTACACAAATTCTAAAAATTTCCAAATTTTCAAAATGTTCATATTGCAATTATTGAAATGTAGAATGACTATGGGTGTCAAAACATAAACAAAATGTCATTATTTTTGGAAATCACTTGATTTTTAGGAAAGTTATGGTGAAAAAAAAATTTCTGAAAAATGATAAGGGGGGACCCTTACACAAATTCTAAAAATTTCCAAATTTTCAAAATGTTCATATTGCAATTATTGAAATGTAGAATGACTATGGGTGTCAAAACATAAACAAAATGTCATTATTTTTGGAAATCACTTGATTTTTAGGAAAGTTATGGTGAAAAAAAAATTTCTGAAAAATGATGAAAAAGGGGGGGACCCTTACACAAATTCTAAAAATTTCCAAATTTTCAAAATGTTCATATTGCAATTATTGAAATGTAGAATGACTATGGGTGTCAAAACATAAACAAAATGTCATTATTTTTGGAAATCACTTGATTTTTAGGAAAGTTATGGTGAAAAAAAAATTTCTGAAAAATGATAAGGGGGGACCCTTACACAAATTCCAAAAATTTCCAAATTTTCAAAATGTTCATATTGCAATTATTGAAATGTAGAATGACTATGGGTGTCAAAACATAAACAAAATGTCATTATTTTTGGAAATCACTTGATTTTTAGGAAAGTTATGGTGAAAAAAAAATTCTGAAAAATGATAAGGGGGGACCCTTACACAAATTCTAAAAATTTCCAAATTTTCAAAATGTTCATATTGCAATTATTGAAATGTAGAATGACTATGGGTGTCAAAACATAAACAAAATGTCATTATTTTTGGAAATCACTTGATTTTTAGGAAAGTTATGGTGAAAAAAAAATTTCTGAAAAATGATAAGGGGGGACCCTTACACAAATTCTAAAAATTTCCAAATTTTCAAAATGTTCATATTGCAATTATTGAAATGTAGAATGACTATGGGTGTCAAAACATAAACAAAATGTCATTATTTTTGGAAATCACTTGATTTTTAGGAAAGTTATGGTGAAAAAAAAATTTCTGAAAAATGATAAGGGGGGACCCTTACACAAATTCTAAAAATTTCCAAATTTTCAAAATGTTCATATTGCAATTATTGAAATGTAGAATGACTATGGGTGTCAAAACATAAACAAAATGTCATTATTTTTGGAAATCACTTGATTTTTAGGAAAGTTATGGTGAAAAAAAATTTCTGAAAAATGATAAGGGGGGACCCTTACACAAATTCTAAAAATTTCCAAATTTTCAAAATGTTCATATTGCAATTATTGAAATGTAGAATGACTATGGGTGTCAAAACATAAACAAAATGTCATTATTTTTGGAAATCACTTGATTTTTAGGAAAGTTATGGTGAAAAAAAATTTCTGAAAAATGATAAGGGGGGACCCTTACACAAATTCTAAAAATTTCCAAATTTTCAAAATGTTCATATTGCAATTATTGAAATGTAGAATGACTATGGGTGTCAAAACATAAACAAAATGTCATTATTTTTGGAAATCACTTGATTTTTAGGAAAGTTATGGTGAAAAAAAATTTCTGAAAAATGATAAGGGGGGACCCTTACACAAATTCTAAAAATTTCCAAATTTTCAAAATGTTATATTGCAATTATTGAAATGTAGAATGACTATGGGTGTCAAAACATAAACAGAATGTCATTATTTATGGTGAAAAAAAAAATTTCTGAAAAATGATAAGTGGGAACCCTTACACAAATTCTAAAAATTTTCAAAATGTTCATATTGCAATTATTGAAATGTAGAATGACTATGGGTGTCAAAACATAAACAAAATGTCATTATTTTTGGAAATCACTTGATTTTTAGGAAAGTTATGGTGAAAAAAAAATGTCTGAAAAATGATAAGGGGGGACCCTTACACAAATTCTAAAAATTTCCAAATTTCAAAATGTTCATATTGCAATTATTGAAATGTAGAATGACTATGGGTGTCAAAACATAAACAAAATGTCATTATTTTTGGAAATCACTTGATTTTTAGGAAAGTTATGGTGAAAAAAAATTTCTGAAAAATGATAAGGGGGGACCCTTACACAAATTCTAAAAATTTCCAAATTTTCAAAATGTTCATATTGCAATTATTGAAATGTAGAATGACTATGGGTGTCAAAACATAAACAAAATGTCATTATTTTTGGAAATCACTTGATTTTTAGGAAAGTTATGGTGAAAAAAATTTCTGAAAAATGATAAGGGGGACCCTTACACAAATTCTAAAAATTTCCAAATTTTCAAAATGTTCATATTGCAATTATTGAAATGTAGAATGACTATGGGTGTCAAAACATAAACAAAATGTCATTATTTTTGGAAATCACTTGATTTTTAGGAAAGTTATGGTGAAAAAAAAATATCTGAAAAATGATAAGGGGGACCCTTACACAAATTCTAAAAATTTCCAAATTTTCAAAATGTTCATATTGCAATTATTGAAATGTAGAATGACTATGGGTATCAAAACATAAACAAAATGTCATTATTTTTGGAAATCACTTGAATTTTAGGAAAGTTATGGTGAAAAAAAATTTCTGAAAAAATGATAAGGGGGACCCTTACACAAATTCTAAAAATTTCCAAATTTTCAAAATGTTCATATTGCCATTATTGAAATGTAGAATGACTATGGGTGTCAAAACATAAACAAAATGTCATTATTTTTGGAAATCGCTTGAATTTTAGGAAAGTTATGGTGAAAAAAAAAATTCTGAAAAATGATAAGGGGGGACCCTTACACAAATTTTAAAAATTTCCAAATTTTCAAAATGTTCATATTGCAATTATTGAAATGTAGAATGACTATGGGTGTCAAAACATAAACAAAATGTCATTATTTTTGGAAATCACTTGATTTTTAGGAAAGTTATGGTAAAAAAAAAATTTCTGAAAAATGATAAGGGGGACCCTTACACAAATTCCAAAAATTTCCAAATTTTCAAAATGTTCATATGCCAATTATTGAAATGTAGAATGACTATGGGTGTCAAAACATAAACAAAATGTCATTATTTTTGGAAATCGCTTGATTTTTAGGAAAGTTATGGTGAAAAAAATGTGTCTGAAAAATGACAAAAAGGGGGACCCTTGCACAAAATCTAAAAATTTCCAAATTTTCAAAATGTTCATATTGCAAATTGATTGAAATGTAAAAAGACTATGGGTGTCAAAACATAAACAAAATGTCATTATTTTTGGAAATCGCTTGAATTTTAAGGAAAATAAAAAAAATGTTTGAAAAATAAAGGGGGGGCTTACACAAATTCTAAAAATTTCCAAATTTTCAAAATGTTCATATTACAATAATTGAAATGTAGAATGACTATGGAGTGTCAAAACATAAACAAAATGTGTTATTTTTGGAAATCACTTGAA
>JAECXD010000687.1:0-52802 GCA_018151445.1 Zaprionus inermis | reverse complement strand
AACAGAAACAATAAAACTTCATTGAGTCACTGCTCACGCATTTGTCTCAAATTACTTGGGTTATCAAATTACTCCCTATTTTTAAGGGACTCCCTCTTCATGAGATAATAATAATGTACACTCTCTCAAAGACACTTCGCTCTTTAGCGACTTCCTCTCTTAAAGACACTTCGCTCTTTAGCGACTTCAATTTGCTATTTAAAAACCAAATTTTGAATTTTCGGTAGCGGGTATATCACAGTCGAGTACTCTCGATTGTAGCCTTTCCGACTTGTTTTTTTTTATTTTACAGTGCGTTGCAAAATACAAAATAAGTTTTTATTATATTTTAAGCCACATAGAATCCAAAGAGACATTGAGCAGCAATACAAAAAAACAAACAGCAAATCTGATTAGATATGTTGAGATGTATTGTGAGGCACCATATATGTATTATGTATAAGCGTCTCTTTCACATATGCATAATTTAGAGCCCTCTGCAGAGTTATAACTGCAAAGTTATAAAAGCAAAGGGCAAAATCCAATAAGAATCGAGTGGAACTTGCATAAGCAAAACAAATTAGAGACGAAAAGAAATAAAAAGCATGAACGCATTGTTCACATTTGGTGTTTTTCCGAAGAGTTGTAGCGGGTATATCACAGTCGAGAACGCTCGACTGTAGCCTTTCCGAATTGTTCTTTCCTTGTTTATAAGAAGTTTTTTGTTATATTCGTCAAGGTATGTCTTCCATCTCCTAATTTCTATACCTCCATTCCAATTAGAGTTGTGTGTATGCGGTTCATGGTCTGTATAAATTTTCACTTTTGTCCCTCCATACAAATATTTTAGCCTTTAAATGTTTTTACTGCCCAACGTTTGGCTAACATTTCTTTTTTAGCTGTTTCTTAATTTTCTTCTGATTCGGATGGGGCTCTAGATATGAATGATATTGGTCTGTCGTTTTGGGAATGTAGTGCTCCTATTGCATAGTCTGAGGCATCTGTAGTTAGGACAAATTCTTTATTAAAGTAAAATGACATCATCAGATATTAGGATACTTTTGATTTTTTCGAATGCCTTTATGGCTTCATCGTTGAGTTGGATTTGTTTTCTAGCTGCGTCTGATTTGGATATACGACCGTCTTCTCCTCTGAGCATTGCTGTGAGTGGTCTAGCTAACGATGCGTAACATATTATAAATCTTCTGTAGTAACTCAATAGTCCAAGAAATGCTCTTAATTCTTTAACTGTTTTTGGTTGGGGATAGTTGGCTATTGCTTCTACTTTTGTTGGATTTTGTTCTATTCCTTTATTGGATATAACAAATCCCAGAAACTCTACTTTGTTTTTAAAAAATTCGCATCTATCTAGTTGACATTTTATATTAGCTGCATTTAAAGTATCAAAAATTGGGTCAAAATTTTTACAGTGTGTTTTTTCGTCCTGGCTAAAAACTATTATGTCGTCAATGTAAATGTAACAGATTTTACCTATGTGTTCTCTAAGGATATTGTCGAGGGCGCGTTGGAATATAGAGGGTGCGTTTTTTAGTCCGTTTTTTAGTCTGGTAAATTTATATTTTCCGTTATTTATAGAACATGCTGTTTTTTTCTATGTCGCTCGCTTCTAACTGTATTTGGTGAAATCCACTCTTGAGGTCAAGGACGGAATACAATTTGTTATTGCCTAGTTGCGCTAGTATTATGTTTATATCTGGTATGGGAAATTTGTCTGCTATTGTAACGCTATTTAATTTTCGGTAGTCAATTACCATTCTATATTTTTTATATTTGTGGCGTCTAGTTTTTGGGGTACAATCCATACTGGTGAATTGTAGGGAGAACGGAACGAACGAATTATTTAATTTTCTGTTCATTGATTTGTTTGTTGACTTCGTCTTTTAAGGCAAATGGGAATGGGTAAAATTTCGAATAAACTGGAGTATCTGTGTTTGTGATTCTAGTGGTGTAGGTAAGTTTTTCGTTGGGCTCAGCAAACAGATTGGGATATATTTTTACAAGTTGGCTTAGGCTTGTTTTTTGAGATTCTGTCAGATGATTTGTTCTGGGAATTATTACATTTACTGATTCAAATTTCTTTTTTGTATTGGGACACTCATGCCATATTTTAGGAACCTTAGTCGATGTCGATTACAGCACCTAATTCTTTTAAGCTGTCGCTTCCCAGTATAGCGTCAAACGTCTTTAGTGTAGGGAGTAGGGAAAACTTGTTTGGGTCGTTGAATAAGTTTGCCGTCTTGTAATGGGTTATTTTAATGTTGCCTTCTACAGAGACTCCTTGAAATGGATTTTTGTTTTGAAATGGATTTGGGACGAATTTGGGCTGGATATAATTTCTATTTGTACCGGTGTTTGTTAATATGTTAAGCACTTGCCCGCTCCTCACTTTGCATTGGAAATATGGTAATGAGAAGTCGGTTACTCTAAAAAATTAAGACAAGTGTAGTCGCATTGATATTCTTGGTCATTTTCCTCAACATGTTCAGTATAATCTGGCAAACTTTCCTCTTAGTCTTGCTGTTCATCTTGGCTTGCAATAGTTCATATAGTTAATTTGGCTTGTTTGAATACTTCTGTCAACATAGGTTCTGGTTTTGGTTGTGGCTTGGCAGCCAATGGTCGTGGTAATGGTTGTAGTATTGGTTGGTACATTAGAAACTATGGGTTAGTATTTTGTGCCGTCTGGAGGAAGAATGGTCTTGTTGGTGGCTGTCCAAAGTTATTATTAGGTCTGATCATGACAGGGATTTTTTGGTGGAACCATTGGTCCTTGTTGAAAATGTATTTGTTGTGGAACTGTAGTAGGCTTTGGTGGTGGATTTCTATGTGCAATAGGCTGTCCTTTAATCGTCGCATGATTAGTTCGATATGCTTGATTTTTTAATTTCAAGCTCAAATGGAGGGCAAATGGAGCTCAAATGGAAGGTACGTCAGTGGTATTTTTGATGACCAGGAGTCGTGGCATGTCTCCACGAAGTCCTTTTTCATAAGTTGTTCTGATTCGGCGCATAATACCATGCAGCTAATTTTATTTAAAACAAGTGGAAAGTCTACAGTCGAGCTGACTCGACTGTGATATACCCGCTACAATTCTTTGGAAAAACACGTGCCAAATGTGAACAATGCGTTCTTGCTTTTTATTTCTTTCCGTCTCTAATTTGTTTTGCCTATGCAAGTTCCACTGGATTCTTATTGGATGTTGCCCTTTGCTTTTATTACTTTGCAGTTATAAATTATGCATGTGTGAAAGAGACGCCTATACATACATACATATATGATGCCTCACAATACATCTCAACATATCTAATTAGATTTGTCGTTTGTTTTTTGTGTTGCTGCTCAATGTCTCTTTCGATTCTAAGTGGCTTTAAATATACTAAAAATGTATTTTGAATTTTGCAACATACTATAAAATAAAAAAAAAAATATAAGATACAAAAAAAAAAATATAAGTCGCCGCGGCACCCAGGAGTTGAACTCCGGACCTCTCGCTTAACAGCAACTACCATCACCACTCGACCACTGCATTTCCTACGCGATGACCGATAAAATTGCACTATGGATATTTTCGGTGCACATAATTAAAAAAAAAGTTGCCACATAATTAAAAAAAAAAAAAAAAGAAAGCAAGGCTACCTTCGGCTTGCCGAAGGTTTCATACCCTTGCAGTTACACAAAATATAAAATATATTTGGATTGCTACTGGTTTCTGTGGTCGAGATTTTTACCTGATTAAGGCTATGAATCAAACACCTGCTTCGAAAAAAATAATTCTACCTTTTTAATGCTTTTGTATATACCTGGATTTCTTATATACTTAACACAAAATGTTAATGAGGAAATGTCTTTGTGTTGTAAAGAATCTGTTGGTAATAAAATCTACATTTGGAAAGTTCTCATTCAAAAATGCGTTTGACAGCTATATGATTTTTTGTTTAACAGCTACATGTAATAGTACTCAGATTTCCATAAAATTGCAACATGAACCTTCATTAGGCCGATCGTTGATCGTTATAAATTATAAAAGTTCGATTCCGAACTTTATTATTAGGGACACACTTAGATTTGGATGTGGTAAGCCTGATAGCTATATCTTGAAATATAACGAAAATCGGCCGATAGGCTCCATGACAGCTATACGATATATCAGTCCGATCTGGCCCATTCCGACTTATTTAAAGAGGGCAGAAATAAGAAGCTTGTGAGCAAAGTTTCATGAAGATAGCTCAATAACTGGGGAATAATTTGCGTTGCAACAGACAGACGGACTGACTGATTGTTCCTATAACAGCTTTAGAATATAAACGTCTGAGATGTTTAAATGGAAAAACTAAGGGCGGGTTACTGTATAACATTAAAAAGTATTGATAATGTGCGGTATTTCCAAAAACAAAACAGGTTTGCATACAAAAACCCTGATTTCAGCCGATTGTTCCTATGGCAGCTATATGTTATAGTGGTCCGATTTTGATATAATTTTAAGTAATAAGAATAAGATTTGCCAAATCTTGTTGCAATATCTTGAAAAACAACAAACATCGGCCGATAGCTTCTATGACAGCTATACGATATATCGGTCCGATCTGGCTCGTTCCGACTTATTTACAGCCTACAGCAATAGGAAGCTTGTGTGCCAAGTTTCATGAAGATAGTTCAAAAACTGAGAGACTAGTTTGCGTTGCAACAGACGGACGGACGGACGGACGGACAGACGGACATCCATTTTTCGACTCCTCTGGTGATGCTGATTCAGAATATATATACTTTATAGGGTCGGAGATTTCTCCTAAGGTGCGTTGCAAACTTCTGGCTAAAATTAATATACCCTCTGCAAGGGTATAAAAAGTTGCCACATAATTAAAAAAAGTTGTCTGCTGCTGGTGTTGAACTCGGGTACTAACATTAGGAAAAACCGACATAAGCACATGGCCACAGGGCAATACTATTTCTTGAATATCTTCCTTATTTATCGGCCGATCTTATTGAAACTTACGCAACAAGCCCGCATGGTGGTTTCACATGTATAAACAAGAAAGCAAGGCTACCTTCGGCTTGCCGAAGGTTTCATACCCTTGCAGTTATACAAAATATAAAATATATTTGGATTGCTGCTGGTTTCTGTGGTATTTATTGAACAATTATAACAGTACAGGAAGTCAAGATTTTTACCTGATTAAGGCTATGAATCAAACACCTGCTTCGAAAAAAAATAATTCTACCTTTTTAATGCTTTTGTATATAGCTGGATTTCTTATATACCTAACACAAAATGTTATGAGGAAATGTCTTTGTGTTGTAAAGGATCTGTTGGTCAGAAACTATAAATAAATTTGGAAAGTTCTCAATCAAAAATGCGTTTGAATAACAGCTACATGATTTTTTGTTTAACAGCTACATGTAATAGTACTCAGGTTTCCATAAAATTGCAAAATGAACCTTCATTAGACCGAACGTTGATCGTTATAAGTTATAAAAGTTCGATTTCGAACTTTATTATTAGGGACACACTTAGATTTGGATGTGGTAAGCCTGATAGCTATATCTTGAAATATAACGAAAATCGGCCGATAGGCTCCATGACAGCTATACGATATATCAGTCCGATCTGGCCCGTTCCGACTTATTTAAAGAGGGCAGAAATAAGAAGCTTGTGAGCAAAGTTTCATGAAGATAGCTCAATAACTGGGGGACTAATTTGAGTTGCAACAGACACGCGGACTGACTGAGTGTTCCTATAACAGCTATAGAATATAAACGTCTGACATATTTAAATGGAAAAACTAAGGGCGGGTTACTGTATAACATTAAAAAGTATTGATAATGTGCGGTATTTCCAAAAAACAAAACAGATTTGCATACAAAAACCTTGATTTCAGCCGATTGTTCCTATGGCAGCTACATGTTATAGTGGTCCGATTTTGATACAATTTTGACAGCACATTAGGAACGTAATAAGAATAGGATTTGCCAAATCTTGTTGCAATATCTTGAAAAACAACAAAAATCGGCCGATAGCTTCTATGACAGCTATACGATATATCGGTCCGATCTGGCTCGTTCCGACTTATTTACAGCCTACAGCAATAAGAAGCTTGTGTGCCAAGTTTCATGAAGATAACTCAAAAACTGAGAGACTAGTTTGCGTTGCAACAGACGGACGGACGGACGGACGGACGGACGGACAGACGGACATCCATTTTTCGACTCCTCTGGTGATGCTGATTCAGAATATATATACTTTATAGGGTCGGAGATGTCTCCTAAGGTGCATTGCAAACTTCTGGCTAAAATTAATATACCCTATGCAAGGGTATAACAAGAAAGCAAGGCTACCTTCGGCTTGCCGAAGGTTTCATACCCTTGCAGTTATACAAAATATAAAATATATTTGGATTGCTGCTGGTTTCTGTGGTATTTATTGAACAATTATAACAATACAGGAAGTCAAGATTTTTACCTGATTAAGGCTATGAATCAAACACCTGCTTCGAAAAAAAATAATTCTACCTTTTTAATGCTTTTGTATATACCTGGATTTCTTATATACTTAACACAAAATGTTATGAGGAAATGTCTTTGTAAAGGATCTGTTGGTCATAAAATCTAAAATTGGAAAGTTCTCATTCAAAAATGCGTTTGAATAACAGCTTCATGATTTTTTGTTTAACAGCTACATGTAATAGTACTCAGATTTCCATAAAATTGCAACATGAACCTTCATTAGGCCGATCGTTGATCGTTATAAGTTATAAAAGTTCGATTTCGAACTTTATTATTAGGGACACACTTAGATTTGGATGTGGTAAGCCTGATAGCTATATCTTGAAATATAACGAAAATCGGCCGATAGGCTCCATGACAGCTATACGATATATCAGTCCGATCTGGCCCGTTCCGACTTATTTAAAGAGGGCAGAAATAAGAAGCTTGTGAGCAAAGTTTCATGAAGATAGCTCAATAACTGGGGGACTAATTTGAGTTGCAACAGACACGCGGACTGACTGAGTGTTCCTATAACAGCTATAGAATATAAACGTCTGACATATTTAAATGGAAAAACTAAGGGCGGGTTACTGTATAACATTAAAAAGTATTGATAATGTGCGGTATTTCCAAAAACAAAACAGATTTGCATACAAAAACCTTGATTTCAGCCGATTGTTCCTATGGCAGCTACATGTTATAGTGGTCCGATTTTGATACAATTTTGACAGCACATTAGGAACGTAATAAGAATAGGATTTGCCAAATCTTGTTGCAATATCTTGAAAAACAACAAAAATCGGCCGATAGCTTCTATGACAGCTATACGATATATCGGTCCGATCTGGCTCGTTCCGACTTATTTACAGCCTACAGCAATAATAAGCTTGTGTGCCAAGTTTCATGAAGATAGCTCAATAACTGGGGGACTAATTTGAGTTGCAACAGACAGACGGACTGACTGATTGTTCCTATTACAGCTATAGAATATAAACGTCTAAGATATTTAAATGGAAAAACTAAGGGCGTGTTACTGTATAACATTAAAAAGTATTGATAATGTGCGGTATTTCCAAAAACAAAACAGGTTTGCATACAAAAACCGTGATTTCAGCCGATTGTTCCTATGGCAGCTATATGTTATAGTGGTCCGATTTTGATATAATGTTGACAGCACATTAAGAACGTAATAAGAATAGGATTTGCCAAATCTTGTTGCAATATCTTGAAAAACAACAAAAATCGGCCGATAGCTTCTATGACAGCTATACGATATATCGGTCCGATCTGGCTCGTTCCGACTTATTTACAGCCTACAGCAATAAGAAGCTTGTATGCCAAGTTTCATGAAGATAGCTCAAAAACTGAGAGACTAGTTTGCGTTGCAACAGACGGACGGACGGACGGACGGACGGACGGACGGACGGACAGACGGACATCCATTTTTCGACTCCTCTGGTGATGCTGATTCAGAATATATATACTTTATAGGGTCGGAGATGTCTCCTAAGGTGCGTTGCAAACTTCTGGCTAAAATTAATATACCCTCTGCAAGGGTATAAAAATGATTGCTGTAGAGCTATATTTGCAGCTACAATCGACTGTTTTTCGATTTATGGGGGCGGATGGAGGCGTGGCAAAAATCCAAATTAAACTTGAACTGCGTGCAGAATTAACACATATTGTCTCCAAATTTGGTAGCTCTAGCTCTTATAATAGCTGAGATCTAGGTTTTCATACGGACGGATGCCTGTTACAAACATTTTCGGTTGGCACAAAGTTATAATACCCTTATACTCTTCGAGTAGCGGGTATAATTAATTTGGAAATATCATTACAATTAAGGGGAACATTGTATGATTCGAGGGTTGTATCTGCGTTACCGGTAATTTTATTCCTAATAGTATGTAAAATTCCAAAATATTTTGGGGTCCTACGGTGTGTTTATACGTTTTTATAACCGCTACTCGAAGAGTATAAGGGTATTATAACTTTGTGCCAACCGAAAATGTTTGTAACAGGCAAAAGGAGACATCTCCGACCCCATAAAGTATATATATTCTGAATCAGCATGAACAGCCGAGTCGATATAGCCATGTCCGTCTGTCCGTCTGTCCGTCTGTCTGTCTGTCCGTCCGTGTGAAAACCTAGATCTCAGCTATTATAAGAGCTAGAGCTACCAAATTTGAGGACAATATGTGTTAATTCTGCACGCAGATCAAGTTTATTTTGGATTTTCGCCACGCCTCCATCCGCCCCATAAATCGAAAAAAAAAATCGATTATAGCTGCAAATATAGCTCTACAGCAATCATGTGATAAAAACCGCCCTGCGGGCATTTTGCGAAAATTTCAATAAGATCGACAGATAAACAAGGAAGATATTCAGGAAATAGTAGTGCATTGTGACCATGTGTTTATGTCGGTTTTTTCTAAAGTTAGTTTCCGAGTTCAACTCCAGCAGCAGGCAACATTTATCGCACCTTTATCGTATCACCACTGGCATGTGTTTTTCCGAAAAGTTGTAACAGGTATATCACAGTCGAGTACGCTCGACTGTAGCCTTTCCGACTTGTTCCTCAATGTGATTGGTCTAACTTGATAACACACTAAGCTCTTCTTTTGATGCATGTGTTCCGTCATTCTATCCGATGTGCTTGAGTAAGCTCCCTTGGCTTACAAAAGAGCTGTCACGCCTTAAAAACTAAAAGAGTAAGCTTTTTATACCCTTGCAGAGGGTATATTAATTTTAGCCAGAAGTTTGCAACGCACGTTAGGAGACATCTCCGACCCTATAAAGTATATATATTCTGAATCAGCATCACCAGAGGAGTCGAAAAATGGATGTCCGTCTGTCCGTCCGTCCGTCCGTCCGTCCGTCCGTCCGTCCGTCCGTCCGTCCGTCTGTTGCAACGCAAACTAGTCTCTCAGTTTTTGAGCTATCTTCATGAAACTTGGCACACAAGCTTCTTATTGATGTAGGCTATAAATAAGTCGGAACGAGCTAGATCGGACCGATATATCGTATAGCTGTCATAGAAGATATCGGCCGATTTTTGTTGTTTTTCAAGATATTGCAAGATAAGATTTGCAAATCTTATTCTTATTACCTTCTTAATGTGCTGTCAAAATTATATCAAAATCGGACCACTATAACATATAGCTGCCATAGGAACAATCGGCTGAAATCAGGGTTTTTGTATGCAAACCTTTTTTGTTTTTGGAAATACCGCACATTATTAATACTTTTGAATGTTATACAGTAACCCGCCCTTAGTTTTTCCATTTAAATATCTCAGACGTTTATATTCTATAGCTGTTATAGGAACAATCAGTCAGTCCGTCTGTCTGTTGCAACTCAAATTAGTCCCCCAGTTATTGAGCTATCTTCATGAAACTTTGCTCACAAGCTTCTTATTTCTGCCCTCTTTAAATAAGTCGGAATGGGCCAGTTCGGAATGATATTTCGTATAGCTATCATGGAGCCTATCGGCCGATTTTCGTTATATTTCCAGATAAAGCTATCAGGCTTACCACATCCAAATCTAAGTGTGTCCCTAATAATAAAGCTCGAAATCGAACTTTTATAACTTATAACGATCAACGATCGGCCCAATGAAGGTTCATGTTGCAATTTTATGGAAACCTGAGTACTATTACATGTAGTTGTTAAACAAAAAATCATATAGCTGTCAAACGCATTTTTGAATGAGAACTTTCCAAATTTAGATTTTATGACCAACAGATCCTTTACAACACAAAGACATTTCCTCGTAACATTTTGTGTTAAATATATAAGAAATCCAGGTATATACAAAAGCATTAAAAAGGTAGAATTATTTTTTTTTCGAAGCAGGTGTTTGATTCATAGCCTTAATCAGGTAAAAACTTCGACTTCCTGTACTGTTATAATTGTTCAATAAATACCACAGAAACCAGCAGCAATCCAAATATATTTTATATTTTGTATAACTGCAAGGGTATGAAACCTTCGGCAAGCCGAAGGTAGCCTTGCTTTCTTGTTAAGATATACAAACTTGAGAACTCTTTTTTTTTGGCTTTTTATACCCTTGCAGAGGGTATATTAATTTTAGCCAGAAGTTTGCAACGCACCTTAGGAGACATCTCCGACCCTATAAAGTATATATACTCTGAATCAGCATCACCAGAGTAGTCGAAAAATGGATGTCCGTCCGTCTGTTGCAACGCAAACTAGTCTCTCAGTTTTTGAGCTATCTTTGTGAAACTTGGCACACAAGCTTCTTATTGCTGTAGGCTGTAAATAAGTCGGAACGAGCCAGATCGGACTGATATATCGTATAGCTGTCATAGAAGATATCGGCCGATTTTTGTTGTTTTTCAAGATATTGCAACAAGATTTGGCAAATCCTATTCTTATTACGTTTTTAATGTGCTGTCAAAATTATATCAAAATCGGACCACTATAACATATAGCTGCCATAGGAACAATCGGCTGAAATCAGGGTTTTTGTATGCAAACCTTTTTTGTTTTTGGAAATACCGCACATTATTAATACTTTTTAATGTTATACGGTATCCCGCCCTTAGTTTTTCCATTTAAATATCTCATACGTTTATATTATATAGCTGCTATAGGAACAATCAGTCAGTCCGTCTGTCTGTTGCAACGCAAATTAGTCCCCCAGTTATTGAGCTATCTTCATGAAACTTTGCTCACAAGCTTCTTATTTCTGCCCTCTTTAAATAAGTCGGAATGGGCCAGTTCGGAATGATATATCGTATAGCTATCATGGAGCCTATCGACCGATTTTCGTTATATTTCCAGATATAGCTATCAGGCTTACCACATCCAAATCTAAGTGTGTCCCTAATAATAAAGTTCGAAATCGAACTTTTATAACTTATAACGATCATCGATCGGCCTAATGAAGGTTCATGTTGCAATTTTATGGAAACCTGAGTACTATTACATGTAGCTGTTAAACAAAAAATCATATAGCTGTCAAACGCATTTTTGAATGAGAACTTTCCAAATTTAGATTTTATGACCAACAGATCCTTTACAACACAAAGACATTTCCTCATAACATTTTGTGTTAAATATATAAGAAATCCTGGTATATACAAAAGCATTAAAAAGGTAGAATTATTTTTTTTCGAAGCAGGTGTTTGATTCATAGCCTTAATCAGGTAAAAATCTCGACTTCCTGTACTGTTATAATTGTTCAATAAATACCACAGAAACCAGCAGCAATCCAAATATATTTTATATTTTGTATAACTGCAATGGTATGAAACCTTCGGCAAGCCGAAGGTAGCCTTGCTTTCTTATTAAGATATACAAACTTGAGAACTCTTTTTTTTTTGGCTTTTTATACCCTTGCAGAGGGTATATTAATTTTAGCCATAGGAACAATCGGCTGAAATCAGGGTTTTTGTATGCAAACCTTTTTTGTTTTTGGAAATACCGCACATTATTAATACTTTTTAATGTTATACGGTATCCCGCCCTTAGTTTTTCCATTTAAATATCTCAGACGTTTATATTCTATAGCTGTTATAGGAACAATCAGTCAGTCCGTCTGTCTGTTGCAACTCAAATTAGTCCCCCAGTTATTGAGCT
Organism: Zaprionus inermis; assembly: GCA_018151445.1. Taxonomy (NCBI): domain Eukaryota; kingdom Metazoa; phylum Arthropoda; class Insecta; order Diptera; family Drosophilidae; genus Zaprionus; species Zaprionus inermis. The sequence goes on along the minus strand of JAECXD010000687.1, from coordinate 40,715 downwards.
ATCTTCATGAAACTTTGATCACAAGCTTCTTATTTCTGCCCTCTTTAAATAAGACGGAATGGGCCAGTTCGGAATGATATATCGTATAGCATTTCCTCATAACATTTTGTGTTAAATATATAAGAAATCCAGGTATATACAAAAGCATTAAAAAGTTAGAATTATTTTTTTTCGAAACAGGTGGTTGATTCATAGCCTTAATCAGGTAAAAATCTTGACTTCCTGTACTGTTATAAATGTTCAATAAATACCACAGAAACCAGCAGCAATCCAAATATATTTTATATTTTGTATAACTGCAAGGGTATGAAACCTTCGGCAAGCCGAAGGTAGCCTTGCTTTCTTGTTATACCCTTGCAGAGGGTATCTTAATTTTAGCCAGAAGTTTGCAACGCACCTTAGGAGACATCTCCGACCCTATAAAGTATATATATTCTGAATCAGCATCACCATAGGAGTCGAAAAATGGATGTCCGTCTGTCCGTCCGTCCGTCCGTCCGTCTGTTGCAACGCAAACTAGTCTCTCAGTTTTTGAGCTATCTTCATGAAACTTGGCACACAAGCTTCTTATTGCTGTAGGCTATAAATATGTCGGAACGAGCCAGATCGGACGGATATATCGTATAGCTGTCATAGAAGCTATCGGTCGATTTTTGTTGTTTTTCAAGATATTGCAACAAGATTTGGCAAATCCTATTCTTAGTGCGTTCTTAATGTGCTGTCAAAATTGTATCAAAATCGGACCCCTATAACATATAGCTGCCATAGGAACAATCGGCTGAAATCAGGGTTTTTGTATGCTTTGTTTTGCTTTTTTGAAATACCGTACATTATCAATACTTATTAATGTTATACAGTAACCCGCCCTTAGTTTTTCCATTTAAATATCTCATACGTTTATATTATATAGCTGCTATAGGAACAATCAGTCAGTCCGTCTGTCTGTTGCAACGCAAATTAGTCCCCCAGTTATTGAGCTATCTTCATGAAACTTTGCTCACAAGCTTCTTATTTCTGCCCTCTTTAAATAAGTCGGAATGGGCCAGTTCGGAATGATATATCGTATAGCTATCATGGAGCCTATCGACCGATTTTCGTTATATTTCCAGATATAGCTATCAGGCTTACCACATCCAAATCTAAGTGTGTCCCTAATAATAAAGTTCGAAATCGAACTTTTATAACTTATAACGATCATCGATCGGCCTAATGAAGGTTCATGTTGCAATTTTATGGAAACCTGAGTACTATTACATGTAGCTGTTAAACAAAAAATCATATAGCTGTCAAACGCATTTTTGAATGAGAACTTTCCAAATTTAGATTTTATGACCAACAGATCCTTTACAACACAAAGACATTTCCTCATAACATTTTGTGTTAAATATATAAGAAATCCAGGTATATACAAAAGCATTAAAAGGTAGAATTATTTTTTTTCGATGAAGGTGTTTGATTCATAGCCTTAATCAGGTAAAAATCTCGACTTCCTGTACTGTTATAATTGTTCAATAAATACCACAGAAACCAGCAGCAATCCAAATATATTTTATATTTTGTATAACTGCAATGGTATGAAACCTTCGGCAAGCCGAAGGTAGCCTTGCTTTCTTATTAAGATATACAAACTTGAGAACTCTTTTTTTTTTGGCTTTTTATACCCTTGCAGAGGGTATATTAATTTTAGCCAGAAGTTTGCAACGCACCTTAGGAGAAATCTCCGACCCTATAAAGTATATATACTCTGAATCAGCATCACCAGAGTAGTCGAAAAATGGATGTCCGTCTGTCCGTCCGTCCGTCTGTTGCAACGCAAACTAGTCTCTCAGTTTTTGAGCTATCTTCATGAAACTTGGCACACAAGCTTCTTATTGCTGTAGGCTGTAAATAAGTCGGAACGAGCCGGATCGGACCGATATATCGTATAGCTGTCATAGAAGCTATCGGCCGATTTTTGTTGTTTTTCAAGATATTGCAATAAGATTTGGCAAATCTTATTCTTATTACCTTCTTAAGGTGCTGTCAAAATTATATCAAAATCGGACCACTATAACATATAGCTGCCATAGGAACAATCGGCTGAAATCAGGGTTTTTGTATGCAAACCTGTTTTGTTTTTTGGAAATACCGCACATTATCAATACTTTTTTATGTTATACAGTAACCCGCCCTTAGTTTTTCCATTTAAATATCTCAGACGTTTATATTCTATAGCTGTTATAGGAACAATCAGTCAGTCCGTCTGTCTGTTGCAACTCAAATTAGTCCCCCAGTTATTGAGCTATCTTCATGAAACTTTGCTCACAAGCTTCTTCTGCCCTCTTTAAATATGTCGGAACGGGCCAGATCGGACTGATATATCGTATAGCTGTCATGGAGCCTATCGGCCGATTTTCGTTATATTTCCAGATATAGCTATCAGGCTTACCACATCCAAATCTAAGTGTGTCCCTAATAATAAAGTTCGAAATCGAACTTTTATAACTTATAACGATCATCGATCGGCCTAATGAAGGTTCATGTTGCAATTTTATGGAAACCTGAGTACTATTACATGTAGCTGTTAAACAAAAAATCATATAGCTGTCAAACGCATTTTTGAATGAGAACTTTCCAAATTTAGATTTTATGACCAACAGATCCTTTACAACACAAAGACATTTCCTCATAACATTTTGTGTTAAATATATAAGAAATCCAGGTATATACAAAAGCATTAAAAAGGTAGAATTATTTTTTTTCGAAGCAGGTGTTTGATTCATAGCCTTAATCAGGTAAAAATCTCGACTTCCTGTACTGTTATAATTGTTCAATAAATACCACAGAAACCAGCAGCAATCCAAATATATTTTATATTTTGTATAACTGCAAGGGTATGAAACCTTCGGCAAGCCGAAGGTAGCCTTGCTTTCTTGTTATACCCTTGCAGAGGGTATCTTAATTTTAGCCAGAAGTTTGCAACGCACCTTAGGAGACATCTCCGACCCTATAAAGTATATATATTTTGAATCAGCATCACCATAGGAGTCGAAAAATGGATGTCCGTCTGTCCGTCCGTCCGTCCGTCCGTCCGTCCGTCCGTCCGTCCGTCCGTCCGTCCGTCCGTCTGTTGCAACGCAAACTAGTCTCTCAGTTTTTGAGCTATCTTCATGAAACTTGGCAAACAAGCTTCTTATTGCTGTAGGCTATAAATATGTCGGAACGAGCCAGATCGGACGGATATATCGTATAGCTGTCATAGAAGCTATCGGTCGATTTTTGTTGTTTTTCAAGATATTGCAACAACATTTGGCAAATCCTATTCTTATTACGTTCTTAATGTGCTGTCAAAATTATATCAAAATCGGACCACTATAACATATAGCTGCCATAGGAACAATCGGCTGAAATCAGGGTTTTTGTATGCAAACCTTTTTTGTTTTTGGAAATACCGCACATTATTAATACTTTTTAATGTTATACGGTATCCCGCCCTTAGTTTTTCCATTTAAATATCTCAGACGTTTATATTCTATAGCTGTTATAGGAACAATCAGTCAGTCCGTCTGTCTGTTGCAACGCAAATTAGTCCCCCAGTTATTGAGCTATCTTCATGAAACTTTGCTCACAAGCTTCTTATTTCTGCCCTCTTTAAATAAGTCGGAATGGGCCAGCTCGGAATGATATATCGTATAGCTATCATGGAGCCTATCGACCGATTTTCGTTATATTTCCAGATATAGCTATCAGGCTTACCACATCCAAATCTAAGTGTGTCCCCTAATAATAAAGTTCGAAATCGAACTTTTATAACTTATAACGATCATCGATCGGCCTAATGAAGGTTCATGTTGCAATTTTATGGAAACCTGAGTACTATTACATGTAGCTGTTAAACAAAAAATCATATAGCTGTCAAACGCATTTTTGAATGAGAACTTTCCAAATTTAGATTTTATGACCAACAGATCCTTTACAACACAAAGACATTTCCTCATAACATTTTGTGTTAAATATATAAGAAATCCAGGTATATACAAAAGCATTAAAAAGGTAGAATTATTTTTTTTCGATGCAGGTGTTTGATTCATAGCCTTAATCAGGTAAAAATCTCGACTTCCTGTACTGTTATAATTGTTCAATAAATACCACAGAAACCAGCAGCAATCCAAATATATTTTATATTTTGTATAACTGCAATGGTATGAAACCTTCGGCAAGCCGAAGGTAGCCTTGCTTTCTTATTAAGATATACAAACTTGAGAACTCTTTTTTTTTTGGCTTTTTATACCCTTGCAGAGGGTATATTAATTTTAGCCAGAAGTTTGCAACGCACCTTAGGAGAAAATTCCGACCCTATAAAGTATATATACTCTGAATCAGCATCACCAGAGTAGTCGAAAAATGGATGTCCGTCTGTCCGTCCGTCCGTCTGTTGCAACGCAAACTAGTCTCTCAGTTTTTGAGCTATCTTCATGAAACTTGGCAAACAAGATTCTTATTGCTGTAGGCTGTAAATAAGTCGGAACGAGCCGGATCGGACCGATATATCGTATAGCTGTCATAGAAGCTATCGGCCGATTTTTGTTGTTTTTCAAGATATTGCAATAAGATTTGGCAAATCTTATTCTTATTACCTTCTTAAGGTGCTGTCAAAATTATATCAAAATCGGACCACTATAACATATAGCTGCCATAGGAACAATCGGCTGAAATCAGGGTTTTTGTATGCAAACCTGTTTTGTTTTTGGAAATACCGCACATTATCAATACTTTTTTATGTTATACAGTAACCCGCCCTTAGTTTTTCCATTTAAATATCTCAGACGTTTATATTCTATAGCTGTTATAGGAACAATCAGTCAGTCCGTCTGTCTGTTGCAACTCAAATTAGTCCCCCCAGTTATTGAGCTATCTTCATGAAACTTTGCTCACAAGCTTCTTCTGCCCTCTTTAAATATGTCGGAACGGGCCAGATCGGACTGATATATCGTATAGCTGTCATGGAGCCTATCGGCCGATTTTCGTTATATTTCAAGGTATAGCTATCAGGCTTACCACATCCACATCTAAGTGTGTCCCTAATAATAAAGTTCGAAATCGAACTTTTATAACTTATAACGATCAACGATCGGCCTAATGAAGGTTCATGTTGCAATTTTATGGAAATCTGAGTACTATTACATGTAGCTGTTAAACAAAAAATCATATAGCTGTCAAACGCATTTTTGAATGAGAACTTTCCAAATTTAGATTTTATGACCAACAGATCCTTTACAACACAAAGACATTTCCTCATAACATTTTGTGTTAAATATATAAGAAATCCAGGTATATACAAAAGCATTAAAAAGGTAGAATTATTTTTTTCGAAGCAGGTGTTTGATTCATAGCCTTAATCAGGTAAAAATCTCGACTTCCTGTACTGTTATAATTGTTCAATAAATACCACAGAAACCAGCAGCAATCCAAATATATTTTATATTTTGTATAACTGCAAGGGTATGAAACCTTCGGCAAGCCGAAGGTAGCCTTGCTTTCTTATTAAGATATACAAACTTGAGAACTCTTTTTTTTTTGGCTTTTTATACCCTTGCAGAGGGTATATTAATTTTAGCCAGAAGTTTGCAACGCACCTTAGGAGAAATCTCCGACCCTATAAAGTATATATACTCTGAATCAGCATCACCAGAGTAGTCGAAAAATGGATGTCCGTCTGTCCGTCCGTCCGTCTGTTCCAACGCAAACTAGTCTCTCAGTTTTTGAGCTATCTTCATGAAACTTGGCACACAAGCTTCTTATTGCTGTAGGCTGTAAATAAGTCGGAACGAGCCGGATCGGACCGATATATCGTATAGCTGTCATAGAAGCTATCGGCCGATTTTTGTTGTTTTTCAAGATATTGCAATAAGATTTGGCAAATCTTATTCTTATTACCTTCTTAAGGTGCTGTCAAAATTATATCAAAATCGGACCACTTCTTATTGCTGTAGGCTGTAAATAAGTCGGAACGAGCCGGATCGGACCGATATATCGTATAGCTGTCATAGAAGCTATCGGCCGATTTTTGTTGTTTTTCAAGATATTGCAATAAGATTTAGCAAATCTTATTCTTATTACCTTCTTAAGGTGCTGTCAAAATTATATCAAAATCGGACCACTATAACATATAGCTGCCATAGGAACAATCGGCTGAAATCAGGGTTTTTGTATGCAAACCTGTTTTGTTTTTGGAAATACCGCACATTATCAATACTTTTTTATGTTATACAGTAACCCGCCCTTAGTTTTTCCATTTAAATATCTCAGACGTTTATATTCTATAGCTGTTATAGGAACAATCAGTCAGTCCGTCTGTCTGTTGCAACTCAAATTAGTCCCCCAGTTATTGAGCTATCTTCATGAAACTTTGCTCACAAGCTTCTTCTGCCCTCTTTAAATATGTCGGAACGGGCCAGATCGGACTGATATATCGTATAGCTGTTATGGAGCCTATCGGCCGATTTTCGTTATATTTCAAGGTATAGCTATCAGGCTTACCACATCCACATCTAAGTGTGTCCCTAATAATAAAGTTCGAAATCGAACTTTTATAACTTATAACGATCAACGATCGGCCTAATGAAGGTTCATGTTGCAATTTTATGGAAATCTGAGTACTATTACATATAGCTGTTAAACAAAAAATCATGTAGCTTTTATTCAAACGCATATTTGAATGAGAACTTTCCAAATTTATTTATATTTTATGACCAACAGATCCTTTACAACACAAAGACATTTCCTCATAACATTTTGTGTTAAGTATATAAGAAATCCAGGTATATACAAAAGCATTAAAAAGGTAGAATTATTTTTTTTCGAAACAGGTGGTTGATTCATAGCCTTAATCAGGTAAAAATCTTGACTTCCTGTACTGTTATAAATGTTCAATAAATACCACAGAAACCAGCAGCAATCCAAATATATTTTATATTTTGTATAACTGCAAGGGTATGAAACCTTCGGCAAGCCGAAGGTAGCCTTGCTTTCTTGTTATACCCTTGCAGAGGGTATCTTAATTTTAGCCAGAAGTTTGCAACGCACCTTAGGAGACATCTCCGACCCTATAAAGTATATATATTCTGAATCAGCATCACCATAGGAGTCGAAAAATGGATGTCCGTCTGTCCGTCCGTCCGTTCGTCCGTCCGTCCGTCTGTTGCAACGCAAACTAGTCTCTCAGTTTTTGAGCTATCTTCATGAAACTTGGCACACAAGCTTCTTATTGCTGTAGGCTATAAATATGTCGGAACGAGCCAGATCGGACCGATATATCGTATAGCTGTCATAGAAGCTATCGGTCGATTTTTGTTGTTTTTCAAGATATTGCAACAAGATTTGGCAAATCCTATTCTTATTACGTTCTTAATGTGCTGTCAAAATTGTATCAAAATCGGACCCCTATAACATATAGCTGCCATAGGAACAATCGGCTGAAATCAGGGTTTTTGTATGCTTTGTTTTGCTTTTTTGAAATACCGTACATTATCAATACTTATTATAGTTATACAGTAACCCGCCCTTAGTTTTTCCATTTAAATATCTCATACGTTTATATTATATAGCTGCTATAGGAACAATCAGTCAGTCCGTCTGTCTGTTGCAACGCAAATTAGTCCCCCAGTTATTGAGCTATCTTCATGAAACTTTGCTCACAAGCTTCTTATTTCTGCCCTCTTTAAATAAGTCGGAATGGGCCAGATCGGACTGATATATCGTATAGCTGTCATGGAGCCTATCGGCCGATTTTCGTTATATTTCAAGATATAGCTATCAGGCTTACCACATCCAAATCTAAGTGTGTCCCTAATAATAAAGTTCGAAATCGAACTTTTATAACTTATAACGATCATCGATCGGCCTAATGAAGGTTCATGTTGCAATTTTATGGAAATCTGAGTACTATTACATATAGCTGTTAAACAAAAAATCATGTAGCTGTTATTCAAACGCATATTTGAATGAGAACTTTCCAAATTTATTTATATTTTATGACCAACAGATCCTTTACATCACAAAGACATTTCCTCATAACATTTTGTGTTAAGTATATAAGAAATCCAGGTATATACAAAAGCATTAAAAAGGTAGAATTATTTTTTTTCGAAACAGGTGTTTGATTCATAGCCTTAATCAGGTAAAAATCTTGACTTCCTGTACTGTTATAATTGTTCAATAAATACCACAGAAACCAGCAGCAATCCAAATATATTTTATATTTTGTATAACTGCAAGGGGTATGAAACCTTCGGCAAGCCGAAGGTAGCCTTGCTTTCTTGTTAAGATATACAAACTTGAGAACTCTTTTTTTTGGTTTTTTTTATACCCTTGCAGAGGGTATATTAATTTTAGCCAGAAGTTTGCAACGCACCTTAGGAGAAATCTCCGACCCTATAAAGTATATATACTCTGAATCAGCATCACCAGAGTAGTCGAAAAATGGATGTCCGTCTGTCCGTCCGTCCGTCTGTTGCAACGCAAACTAGTCTCTCAGTTTTTGAGCTATCTTCATGAAACTTGGCACACAAGCTTCTTATTGCTGTAGGCTGTAAATAAGTCGGAACGAGCCAGATCGGACCGATATATCGTATAGCTGTCATTGAAGCTATCGGCCGATTTTTGTTGTTTTTCAAGATATTGCAATAAGATTTGGCAAATCTTATTCTTATTACCTTCTTAATACCTTCTTGCAAAATACAAAATAAGTTTTTATTATATTTTAAGCCACATAGAATCCAAAGAGACATTGAGCAGCAATACAAAAAAACAAACAGCAAATCTGATTAGATATGTTGAGATGTATTGTGAGGCACCATATATGTATTATGTATAAGCGTCTCTTTCACATATGCATAATTTAGAGCCCTCTGCAGAGTTATAACTGCAAAGTTATAAAAGCAAAGGGCAAAATCCAATAAGAATCGAGTGGAACTTGCATAAGCAAAACAAATTAGAGACGAAAAGAAATAAAAAGCATGAACGCATTGTTCACATTTGGTGTTTTTCCGAAGAGTTGTAGCGGGTATATCACAGTCGAGAACGCTCGACTGTAGCCTTTCCGAATTGTTCTTTCCTTGTTTATAAGAAGTTTTTTGTTATATTCGTCAAGGTATGTCTTCCATCTCCTAATTTCTATACCTCCATTCCAATTAGAGTTGTGTGTATGCGGTTCATGGTCTGTATAAATTTTCACTTTTGTCCCTCCATACAAATATTTTAGCCTTTGAATGTTTTTACTGCCCAACGTATGGCTAACATTTCTTTTTTAGCTGTTTCTTAATTTTCTTCTGATTCGGATGGGGCTCTAGATATGAATGATATTGGTCTGTCGTTTTGGGAATGTAGTGCTCCTATTGCATAGTCTGAGGCATCTGTAGTTAGGACAAATTCTTTATTAAAGTAAAACAAGAAAGCAAGGCTACCTTCGGCTTGCCGAAGGTTTCATACCCTTGCAGTTATACAAAATATAAATTATATTTGGATTGCTGGTTTCTGTGGTATTTATTGAACAATTATAACAGTACTGGAAGTCAAGATTTTTACTTGATTAAGGAAAAAAAATAATTCTACCTTTTTAATGCTCTTGTATATACCTGGATTTCTTATATACTTAACACAAAATGTTATGAGGAAATGTCTTTGTGTTGTAAAGGATCTGTTGGTCAAAAAATATAAATAAGTTTGGAAAGTTCTCATTCAAAAATGCGTTTGAATAACAGCTACATGATTTTTTGTTTAACAGCTATATGTAATAGTACTCAGATTTCCATAAAATTGCAACATGAACCTTCATTAGGCCGATCGTTGATCGTTATATGTTATAAAAGTTCGATTTCGAACTTTATTATTAGGGACACACTTAGATTTGGATGTGGTAAGCCTGATAGCTATATCTTGAAAAATAACGAAAATCGGCCGATAGGCTTCATGACAGCTATACGATATATCAGTCCGATCTGGCCCGTTCCGACTTATTTAAAGAGGGCAGAAATAAGAAGCTTGTGAGCAAAGTTTCATGAAGATAGCTCAATAACTGGGGGACTAATTTGAGTTGCAACAGACAGTCGGACTGACTGATTGTTCCTATAACAGCTATGTATATAATATAAACTTCTGAGATATTTAAATGGAAAAACTAAGGGCGGGTTACTGTATAACATTAAAAAGTATTGATAATGTGCGGTATTTCCAAAATCATAACAGGTTTGCATACAAAAACCCTGATTTCAGCCGATTGTTCCTATGGCAGCTATATGTTATAGTGGTCTGATTTTGATACAATTTTAACAGCACATTAAGAACGTAATAAGAATAAGATTTGCCAAATCTTGTTGCAATATCTTGAAAAACAACAAAAATCGGCCGATAGCTTATATGACAGCTATACGATATATCGGTCCGATCTGGCTCGTTCCGACTTATTTACAGCCTACAGCAATAATAAGCTTGTGTGCAAAGTTTCATGTAGATAGCTCAATAACTGAGGGACTAATTTGAGCTGCAACAGACAGTCGGACTGACTGATTGTTCCTATAACAGCTATGTATATAATATAAACTTCTGAGATATTTAAATGGAAAAACTAAGGGCGGGTTACTGTATAACATTAAAAAGTATTGATAATGTGCGGTATTTCCAAAAACAAAACAGGTTTGCATACAAAAACCCTGATTTCAGCCGATTGTTCCGATGACAGCTATATGTTATAGTGGTCCGATTATACAATTTGATACAATTTTGACAGCACATTAAGAACGTAATAAGAATAAGATTTGCCAAATCTTGTTGCAATATCTTGAAAAACAACAAAAATCGGCCGATAGCTTCTATAACAGCTATACGATATATCGGTCCGATCTGGCTCGTTCCGACTTATTTACAGCCTACAGCAATAATAAGCTTGTGTGCCAAGTTTCATGAAGATAGCTCAATAACTGGGGGACTAATTTGAGTTGCAACAGACAGACGGACTGACTGATTGTTCCTATAACAGCTATAGAATATAAACGTCTGAGATATTTAAATGGAAAAACTAAGGGCGGATTACTGTATAACATTAAAAAGTATTGATAATGTTCGGTATTTCCAAAAACAAAACGGGTTTGCATACAAAAACCCTGATTTCAGCCGATTGTTCCTATGGCAGCTATATGTTATACTGGTTCGATTTTGATACAATTTTGACAGCACATTAAGAACGTAATAAGAATAGGATTTGCCATATCTTGTTGCAATATCTTGAAAAACAACAAAAATCGGCCGATAGCTTCTATGACAGCTATACGATATATCGGTCCGATCTGGCTCGTTCCGACTTATTTACAGCCTACAGCAATAATAAGCTTGTGTGCCAAGTTTCATGAAGATAGCTCAATAACTGGGGGACTAATTTGAGTTGCAACAGACAGACGGACTGACTGATTGTTCCTATAACAGCTATAGAATATAAACGTCTGAGATATTTAAATGGAAAAACTAAGGGCGGGTTACTGTATAACATTAAAAAGTATTGATAATGTGCGGTATTTCCAAAAACAAAACAGGTTTGCATACAAAAACCCTGATTTCAGCCGATTGTTCCTATGGCAGCTATATGTTATAGTGGTCCGATTTTTATACAATTTTGACAGCACATTAAGAACGTAATATGAATAGGATTTGCCAAATCTTGTTGCAATATCTTGAAAAAGAACAAAAATCGGCCGATAGCTATCTATGACAGTATACGATATATCGGTCCGATCTGGCTCGTTCCGACTTATTTACAGCCTACAGCAATAAGAAGCTTGTGTGCCAAGTTTCATGAAGATAGCTCAAAAACTGAGAGACTAGTTTGCGTTGCAACAGACGGACGGACGGACGGACGGGACGGACGGACGGACGGACAGACGGACATCCATTTTTCGACTCCTCTGGTGATGCTGATTCAGAATATATATACTTTATAGGGTCGGAGATGTCTCCTAAGGTGCGTTGCAAACTTCTGGCTAAAATTAATATACCCTCTGCAAGGGTATAATGACATCATCAGATATTAGGATACTTTTGATTTTTTCGAACGCCTTTATGGCTTCATCGTTGAGTTGGATTTGTTTTCTAGCTGCGTCTGATTTGGATATACGACCGTCTTCTCCTCTGAGCATTGCTGTGAGTGGTCTAGCTAACGATGCGTAACATATTATAAATCTTCTGTAGTAACTCAATAGTCCAAGAAATGCTCTTAATTCTTTAACTGTTTTTGGTTGGGGATAGTTGGCTATTGCTTCTACTTTTGTTGGATTTTTTTTGTTGTTCTATTCCTTTATTGGATATAACAAATCCCAGAAACTCTACTTTGTTTTTAAAAAATTCACATCTATCTAGTTGACATTTTATATTAGCTGCATTTAAAGTATCAAAAATTGGGTCAAAATTTTTTACAGTGTGTTTCTTCGTCCTGGCTAAAAACTATTATGTCGTCAATGTAAATGTAACAGATTTTACCTATGTGTTCTCTAAGGATATTGTCGAGGGCGCGTTGGAATATAGAGGGTGCGTTTTTTAGTCCGTTTTTTAGTCTGGTAAATTTATATTTTCCGTTATTTATAGAACATGCTGTTTTTTTCTATGTCGCTCGCTTCTAACTGTATTTGGTGAAATCCACTCTTGAGGTCAAGGACGGAATACAATTTGTTATTGCCTAGTTGCGCTAGTATTATGTTTATATCTGGTATGGGAAATTTGTCTGCTATTGTAACGCTATTTAATTTTCGGTAGTCAATTACCATTCTATATTTTTTATATTTGTGGCGTCTAGTTTTTGGGGGTACAATCCATACTGGTGAATTGTAGGGAGAACGGAACGAACGAATTATTTAATTTTCTGTTCATTGATTTGTTTGTTGACTTCGTCTTTTAAGGCAAATGGGAATGGGTAAAATTTCGAATAAACTGGAGTATCTGTGTTTGTGATTCTAGTGGTGTAGGTAAGTTTTTCGTTGGGCTCAGCAAACAGATTGGGATATATTTTTACAAGTTGGCTTAGGCTTGTTTTTTGAGATTCTGTCAGATGATTTGTTCTGGGAATTATTACGTTTACTGATTCAAATTTCTTTTTTTGTATTGGGACACTCATGCCATATTTTAGGAACCTTAGTCGATGTCGATTACAGCACCTAATTCTTTTAAGCTGTCGCTTCCCAGTATAGCGTCAAACGTCTTTAGTGTAGGGAGTAGGGAAAACTTGTTTGGGTCGTTGAATAAGTTTGCCGTCTTGTAATGGGTTATTTTAATGTTGCCTTCTACAGAGACTCCTTGAAATGGATTTTTGTTTTGAAATGGATTTGGGACGAATTTGGGCTGGATATAATTTCTATTTGTACCGGTGTTTGTTAATATGTTAAGCACTTGCCCGCTCCTCACTTTGCATTGGAAATATGGTAATGAGAAGTCGGTTACTCTAAAAAATTAAGACAAGTGTAGTCGCATTGATATTCTTGGTCATTTTCCTCAACATGTTCAGTATAATCTGGCAAACTTTCCTCTTGGTCTTGCTGTTCATCTTGGCTTGCAATAGTTCATATAGTTAATTTGGCTTGTTTGAATACTTCTGTCAACATAGGTTCTGGTTTTGGTTGTGGCTTGGCAGCCAATGGTCGTGGTAATGGTTGTAGTATTGGTTGGTACATTAGAAACTATGGGTTAGTATTTTGTGCCGTCTGGAGGAAGAATGGTCTTGTTGGTGGCTGTCCAAAGTTATTATTAGGTCTGATCATGACAGGGATTTTTTGGTGGAACCATTGGTCCTTGTTGAAAATGTATTTGTTGTGGAACTGTAGTAGGCTTTGGTGGTGGATTTCTATGTGCAATAGGCTGTCCTTTAATCGTCGCATGATTAGTTCGATATGCTTGATTTTTTAATTTCAAGCTCAAATGGAGGGCAAATGGAGCTCAAATGGAAGGTACGTCAGTGGTATTTTTGATGACCAGGAGTCGTGGCATGTCTCCACGAAGTCCTTTTTCATAAGTTGTTCTGATTCGGCGCATAATACCATGCAGCTAATTTTATTTAAAACAAGTGGAAAGTCTACAGTCGAGCTGACTCGACTGTGATATACCCGCTACAATTCTTTGGAAAAACACGTGCCAAATGTGAACAATGCGTTCTTGCTTTTTATTTCTTTCCGTCTCTAATTTGTTTTGCCTATGCAAGTTCCACTGGATTCTTATTGGATGTTGCCCTTTGCTTTTATTACTTTGCAGTTATAAATTATGCATGTGTGAAAGAGACGCCTATACATACATACATATATGATGCCTCACAATACATCTCAACATATCTAATTAGATTTGTCGTTTGTTTTTTGTGTTGCTGCTCAATGTCTCTTTCGATTCTAAGTGGCTTTAAATATACTAAAAATGTATTTTGAATTTTGCAACATACTATAAAATAAAAAAAAAATATAAGATACAAAAAAAAAAATATAAGTCGCCGCGGCACCCAGGAGTTGAACTACGGACCTCTCGCTTAACAGCAACTACCATCACCACTCGACCACTGCATTTCCTACGCGATGACCGATAAAATTGCACTATGGATATTTTCGGTGCACATAATTTAAAAAAAAAAGTTGCCACATAATTAAAAAAAAAAAAACAAGAAAGCAAGGCTACCTTCGGCTTGCCGAAGGTTTCATACCCTTGCAGTTACACAAAATATAAAATATATTTGGATTGCTGCTGGTTTCTGTGGTCGAGATTTTTACCTGATTAAGGCTATGAATCAAACACCTGCTTCGAAAAAAATAATTCTACCTTTTTAATGCTTTTGTATATACCTGGATTTCTTATATACTTAACACAAAATGTTAATGAGGAAATGTCTTTGTGTTGTAAAGAATCTGTTGGTAATAAAATCTACATTTGGAAAGTTCTCATTCAAAAATGCGTTTGACAGCTATATGATTTTTTGTTTAACAGCTACATGTAATAGTACTCAGATTTCCATAAAATTGCAACATGAACCTTCATTAGGCCGATCGTTGATCGTTATAAGTTATAAAAGTTCGATTCCGAACTTTATTATTAGGGACACACTTAGATTTGGATGTGGTAAGCCTGATAGCTATATCTTGAAATATAACGAAAATCGGCCGATAGGCTCCATGACAGCTATACGATATATCAGTCCGATCTGGCCCATTCCGACTTATTTAAAGAGGGCAGAAATAAGAAGCTTGTGAGCAAAGTTTCATGAAGATAGCTCAATAACTGGGGAATAATTTGCGTTGCAACAGACAGACGGACTGACTGATTGTTCCTATAACAGCTTTAGAATATAAACGTCTGAGATGTTTAAATGGAAAAACTAAGGGCGGGTTACTGTATAACATTAAAAAGTATTGATAATGTGCGGTATTTCCAAAAACAAAACAGGTTTGCATACAAAAACCCTGATTTCAGCCGATTGTTCCTATGGCAGCTATATGTTATAGTGGTCCGATTTTGATATAATTTTAAGTAATAAGAATAAGATTTGCCAAATCTTGTTGCAATATCTTGAAAAACAACAAACATCGGCCGATAGCTTCTATGACAGCTATACGATATATCGGTCCGATCTGGCTCGTTCCGACTTATTTACAGCCTACAGCAATAGGAAGCTTGTGTGCCAAGTTTCATGAAGATAGTTCAAAAACTGAGAGACTAGTTTGCGTTGCAACAGACGGACGGACGGACGGACGGACAGACGGACATCCATTTTTCGACTCCTCTGGTGATGCTGATTCAGAATATATATACTTTATAGGGTCGGAGATTTCTCCTAAGGTGCGTTGCAAACTTCTGGCTAAAATTAATATACCCTCTGCAAGGGTATAAAAAGTTGCCACATAATTAAAAAAAGTTGTCTGCTGCTGGTGTTGAACTCGGGTACTAACATTAGGAAAAACCGACATAAGCACATGGCCACAGGGCAATACTATTTCTTGAATATCTTCCTTATTTATCGGCCGATCTTATTGAAACTTACGCAACAAGCCCGCATGGTGGTTTCACATGTATAAAAAATGATTGCTGTAGAGCTATATTTGCAGCTACAATCGACTGTTTTTCGATTTATGGGGGCGGATGGAGGCGTGGCAAAAATCCAAATTAAACTTGAACTGCGTGCAGAATTAACACATATTGTCTCCAAATTTGGTAGCTCTAGCTCTTATAATAGCTGAGATCTAGGTTTTCATACGGACGGATGCCTGTTACAAACATTTTCGGTTGGCACAAAGTTATAATACCCTTATACTCTTCGAGTAGCGGTTATAAAAACGTATAAACATACCGTAGGACCCCAAAATATTTTGGAATTTTACATACTATTAGGAATAAAATTACCGGTAACGCAGATACAACCCTCGAATCATACAATGTTCCCCTTAATTGTAATGATATTTCCAAATGTCTTACACTACACTACACCGACAAGAGAGATTGAGGTACACTTGAATACCAAATGACAACAATAACCCAAGCTGCATATCAACCCGTTGAAGAATTCCACCAGTATATCAGTATACAAATATTTATCCCTAATTATACCCGCTACTCGAAGAGTATAAGGGTATTATAACTTTGTGCCAACCGAAAATGTTTGTAACAGGCATCCGTCCGTATGAAAACCTAGATCTCAGCTATTATAAGAGCTAGAGCTACCAAATTTGGAGACAATATGTGTTAATTCTGTACGCAGATCAAGTTTATTTTGGATTTTTGCCACTCCTCCAGCCGCGCCCATAAATCGAAAAAAAAATCGATTATAGCTGCAAATATAGCTCTACAGCAATCATGTGATAAAAACCGCCCTGCGGGCGTTTTGCAAGGAAGATATTCAGGAAATAGTAGTGCATTGTGACCATGTGTTTATGTCGGTTTTTTCTAAAGTTAGTTTCCGAGTTCAATTCCAGCAGCAGGCAACATTTATCGCACCTTTATCGTATCACCACTGGCATGTGTTTTTCCGAAAAGTTGTAACGGGTATATCACAGTCGAGTACGCTCGACTGTAGCCTTTCCGACTTGTTCCTCAATGTGATTGGTCTAACTTGATAACACACTAAGCTCTTCTTTTGATGCATGTGTTCCGTCATTCTATCCGATGTGCTTGAGTAAGCTCCCTTGGCTTACAAAAGAGCTGTCACGCCTTAAAAACTAAAAGAGTAAGCTTTTTATACCCTTGCAGAGGGTATATTAATTTTAGCCAGAAGTTTGCAACGCACCTTAGGAGACATCTCCGACCCTATAAAGTATATATATTCTGAATCAGCATCACCAGAGGAGTCGAAAAATGGATGTCCGTCTGTCCGTCCGTCCGTCCGTCCGTCCGTCCGCCCGTCTGTTGCAACGCAAACTAGTCTCTCAGTTTTTGAGCTATCTTCATGAAACTTGGCACACAAGCTTCTTATTGATGTAGGCTATAAATAAGTCGGAACGAGCCAGATCGGACCGATATATCGTATAGCTGTCATAGAAGATATCGGCCGATTTTTGTTATTTTTCAAGATATTGCAAGATAAGATTTGCAAATCTTATTCTTATTACGTTCTTAATGTGCTGTCAAAATTATATCAAAATCGGACCACTATAACATATAGCTGCCATAGGAACAATCGGCTGAAATCAGGGTTTTTGTATGCAAACCTTTTTTGTTTTTGGAAATACCGCACATTATTAATACTTTTTAATGTTATACGGTATCCCGCCCTTAGTTTTTCCATTTAAATATCTCATACGTTTATATTATATAGCTGCTATAGGAACAATCAGTCAGTCCGTCTGTCTGTTGCAACGCAAATTAGTCCCCCAGTTATTGAGCTATCTTCATGAAACTTTGCTCACAAGCTTCTTATTTCTGCCCTCTTTAAATAAGTCGGAATGGGCCAGTTCGGAATGATATATCGTATAGCTATCATGGAGCCTATCGACCGATTTTCGTTATATTTCCAGATATAGCTATCAGGCTTACCACATCCAAATCTAAGTGTGTCCCTAATAATAAAGTTCGAAATCGAACTTTTATAACTTATAACGATCATCGATCGGCCTAATGAAGGTTCATGTTGCAATTTTATGGAAACCTGAGTACTATTACATGTAGCTGTTAAACAAAAAATCATATAGCTGTCAAACGCATTTTTGAATGAGAACTTTCCAAATTTAGATTTTATGACCAACAGATCCTTTACAACACAAAGACATTTCCTCATAACATTTTGTGTTAAATATATAAGAAATCCAGGTATATACAAAAGCATTAAAAAGGTAGAATTATTTTTTTTCGAAGCAGGTGTTTGATTCATAGCCTTAATCAGGTAAAAATCTTGACTTCCTGTACTGTTATAAATGTTCAATAAATACCACAGAAACCAGCAGCAATCCAAATATATTTTATATTTTGTATAACTGCAAGGGTATGAAACCTTCGGCAAGCCGAAGGTAGCCCTGCTTTCTTGTTATACCCTTGCAGAGGGTATCTTAATTTTAGCCAGAAGTTTGCAACGCACCTTAGGAGACATCTCCGACCCTATAAAGTATATATATTCTGAATCAGCATCACCATAGGAGTCGAAAAATGGATGTCCGTCTGTCCGTCCGTCCGTCCGTCTGTTGCAACGCAAACTAGTCTCTCAGTTTTTGAGCTATCTTCATGAAACTTGGCACACAAGCTTCTTATTGCTGTAGGCTATAAATATGTCGGAACGAGCCAGATCGGACCGATATATCGTATAGCTGTCATAGAAGCTATCGGTCGATTTTTGTTGTTTTTCAAGATATTGCAACAAGATTTAGCAAATCCTATTCTTATTACGTTCTTAATGTGCTGTCAAAATTATATCAAAATCGGACCACTATAACATATAGCTGCCATAGGAACAATCGGCTGAAATCAGGGTTTTTGTATGCAAACCTTTTTTGTTTTTGGAAATACCGCACATTATTAATACTTTTTAATGTTATACGGTATCCCGCCCTTAGTTTTTCCATTTTAATATCTCAGACGTTTATATTCTATAGCTGTTATAGGAACAATCAGTCAGTCCGTCTGTCTGTTGCAACTCAAATTAGTCCCCCAGTTATTGAGCTATCTTCATGAAACTTTGATCACAAGCTTCTTATTTCTGCCCTCTTTAAATAAGACGGAATGGGCCAGTTCGGAATGATATATCGTATAGCATTTCCTCATAACATTTTGTGTTAAATATATAAGAAATCCAGGTATATACAAAAGCATTAAAAAGGTAGAATTATTTTTTTTCGAAACAGGTGGTTGATTCATAGCCTTAATCAGGTAAAAATCTTGACTTCCTGTACTGTTATAAATGTTCAATAAATACCACAGAAACCAGCAGCAATCCAAATATATTTTATATTTTGTATAACTGCAAGGGTATGAAACCTTCGGCAAGCCGAAGGTAGCCTTGCTTTCTTGTTATACCCTTGCAGAGGGTATCTTAATTTTAGCCAGAAGTTTGCAACGCACCTTAGGAGACATCTCCGACCCTATAAAGTATATATATTCTGAATCAGCATCACCATAGGAGTCGAAAAATGGATGTCCGTCTGTCCGTCCGTCCGTCCGTCCGTCCGTCCGTCCGTCCGTCTGTTGCAACGCAAACTAGTCTCTCAGTTTTTGAGCTATCTTCATGAAACTTGGCACACAAGCTTCTTATTGCTGTAGGCTATAAATATGTCGGAACGAGCCAGATCGGACCGATATATCGTATAGCTGTCATAGAAGCTATCGGTCGATTTTTGTTGTTTTTCAAGATATTGCAACAAGATTTGGCAAATCCTATTCTTATTACGTTCTTAATGTGCTGTCAAAATTGTATCAAAATCGGACCCCTATAACATATAGCTGCCATAGGAACAATCGGCTGAAATCAGGGTTTTTGTATGCTTCGTTTTTGTTTTTTGAAATACCGTACATTATCAATACTTATTAATGTTATACAGTAACCCGCCCTTAGTTTTTCCATTTAAATATCTCATACGTTTATATTATATAGCTGCTATAGGAACAATCAGTCAGTCCGTCTGTCTGTTGCAACGCAAATTAGTCCCCCAGTTATTGAGCTATCTTCATGAAACTTTGCTCACAAGCTTCTTATTTCTGCCCTCTTTAAATAAGTCGGAATGGGCCAGTTCGGAATGATATATCGTATAGCTATCATGGAGCCTATCGACCGATTTTCGTTATATTTCCAGATATAGCTATCAGGCTTACCACATCCAAATCTAAGTGTGTCCCCTAATAATAAAGTTCGAAATCGAACTTTTATAACTTATAACGATCATCGATCGGCTTAATGAAGGTTCATGTTGCCTTTTTTATTGAAACCTGAGTACTATTACATGTAGCTGTTAAACAAAAAATCATATAGCTGTCAAACGCATTTTTGAATGAGAACTTTCCAAATTTAGATTTTATGACCAACAGATCCTTTACAACACAAAAGACATTTCCTCATAACATTTTGTGTTAAATATATAAGAAATCCAGGTATATACAAAAGCATTAAAAAGGTAGGATTATTTTTTTTTCGAAGCAGGTGTTTGATTCATAGCCTTAATCAGGTAAAAATCTCGACTTCCTGTACTGTTATAATTGTTCAATAAATACCACAGAAACCAGCAGCAATCCAAATATATTTTATATTTTGTATAACTGCAATGGTATGAAACCTTCGGCAAGCCGAAGGTAGCCTTGCTTTCTTATTAAGATATACAAACTTGAGAACTCTTTTTTTTTTGGCTTTTTATACCCTTGCAGAGGGTATATTAATTTTAGCCAGAAGTTTGCAACGCACCTTAGGAGAAATCTCCGACCCTATAAAGTATATATACTCTGAATCAGCATCACCAGAGTAGTCGAAAAATGGATGTCCGTCTGTCCGTCCGTCCGTCTGTTGCAACGCAAACTAGTCTCTCAGTTTTTGAGCTATCTTCATGAAACTTGGCACACAAGCTTCTTATTGCTGTAGGCTGTAAATAATTCGGAACGAGCCGGATCGGACCGATATATCGTATAGCTGTCATAGAAGCTATCGGCCGATTTTTGTTGTTTTTCAAGATATTGCAATAAGATTTGGCAAATCTTATTCTTATTACCTTCTTAAGGTGCTGTCAAAATTATATCAAAATCGGACCCCTATAACATATAGCTGTCATTGGAACAATCGGCTGAAATCAGGGTTTTTGTATGCTTTGTTTTGCTTTTTTGAAATACCGTACATTATCAATACTTATTATAGTTATACAGTAACCCGCCCTTAGTTTTTCCATTTAAATATCTCATACGTTTATATTATATAGCTGTTATAGGAACAATCAGTCAGTCCGTCTGTCTGTTGCAACTCAAATTAGTCCCCCAGTTATTGAGCTATCTTCATGAAACTTTGATCACAAGCTTCTTATTTCTGCCCTCTTTAAATAAGACGGAATGGGCCAGTTCGGAATGATATATCGTATAGCATTTCCTCATAACATTTTGTGTTAAATATATAAGAAATCCAGGTATATACAAAAGCATTAAAAAGGTAGAATTATTTTTTTTTCGAAACAGGTGGTTGATTCATAGCCTTAATCAGGTAAAAATCTTGACTTCCTGTACTGTTATAAATGTTCAATAAATACCACAGAAACCAGCAGCAATCCAAATATATTTTATATTTTGTATAACTGCAAGGGTATGAAACCTTCGGCAAGCCGAAGGTAGCCTTGCTTTCTTGTTATACCCTTGCAGAGGGTATCTTAATTTTAGCCAGAAGTTTGCAACGCACCTTAGGAGACATCTCCGACCCTATAAAGTATATATATTCTGAATCAGCATCACCATAGGAGTCGAAAAATGGATGTCCGTCTGTCCGTCCGTCCGTCCGTCTGTTGCAACGCAAACTAGTCTCTCAGTTTTTGAGCTATCTTCATGCAACTTGGCACACAAGCTTCTTATTGCTGTAGGCTATAAATATGTCGGAACGAGCCAGATCGGACCGATATATCGTATAGCTGTCATAGAAGCTATCGGTCGATTTTTGTTGTTTTTCAAGATATTGCAACAAGATTTGGCAAATCCTATTCTTATTACGTTCTTAATGTGCTGTCAAAATTGTATCAAAATCGGACCCCTATAACATATAGCTGCCATAGGAACAATCGGCTGAAATCAGGGTTTTTGTATGCTTCGTTTTGCTTTTTTGAAATACCGTACATTATCAATACTTATTAATGTTATACAGTAACCCGCCCTTAGTTTTTCCATTTAAATATCTCATACGTTTATATTATATAGCTGCTATAGGAACAATCAGTCAGTCCGTCTGTCTGTTGCAACGCAAATTAGTCCCCCCGTTATTGAGCCATCTTCATGAAACTTTGCTCACAAGCTTCTTATTTCTGCCCTCTTTAAATAAGTCGGAATGGGCCAGTTCGGAATGATATATCGTATAGCTATCATGGAGCCTATCGACCGATTTTCGTTATATTTCCAGATATAGCTATCAGGCTTACCACATCCAAATCTAAGTGTGTCCCTAATAATAAAGTTCGAAATCGAACTTTTATAACTTATAACGATCATCGATCGGCTTAATGAAGGTTCATGTTGCCTTTTTTATTGAAACCTGAGTACTATTACATGTAGCTGTTAAACAAAAAATCATATAGCTGTCAAACGCATTTTTGAATGAGAACTTTCCAAATTTAGATTTTATGACCAACAGATCCTTTACAACACAAAGACATTTCCTCATAACATTTTGTGTTAAATATATAAGAAATCCAGGTATATACAAAAGCATTAAAAAGGTAGGATTATTTTTTTTCGAAGCAGGTGTTTGATTCATAGCCTTAATCAGGTAAAAATCTCGACTTCCTGTACTGTTATAATTGTTCAATAAATACCACAGAAACCAGCAGCAATCCAAATATATTTTATATTTTGTATAACTGCAATGGTATGAAACCTTCGGCAAGCCGAAGGTAGCCTTGCTTTCTTATTAAGATATACAAACTTGAGAACTCTTTTTTTTTGTTTTTATACCCTTGCAGAGGGTATATTAATTTTAGCCAGAAGTTTGCAACGCACCTTAGGAGAAATCTCCGACCCTATAAAGTATATATACTCTGAATCAGCATCACCAGAGTAGTCGAAAAATGGATGTCCGTCTGTCCGTCCGTCCGTCTGTTGCAACGCAAACTAGTCTCTCAGTTTTTGAGCTATCTTCATGAAACTTGGCACACAAGCTTCTTATTGCTGTAGGCTGTAAATAATTCGGAACGAGCCGGATCGGACCGATATATCGTATAGCTGTCATAGAAGATATCGGCCGATTTTTGTTGTTTTTCAAGATATTGCAATAAGATTTGGCAAATCTTATTCTTATTACCTTCTTAAGGTGCTGTCAAAATTATATCAAAATCGGACCCCTATAACATATAGCTGTCATTGGAACAATCGGCTGAAATCAGGGTTTTTGTATGCTTTGTTTTGCTTTTTTGAAATACCGTACATTATCAATACTTATTATAGTTATACAGTAACCCGCCCTTAGTTTTTCCATTTAAATATCTCATACGTTTATATTATATAGCTGCTATAGGAACAATCAGTCAGTCCGTCTGTCTGTTGCAACGCAAATTAGTTCCCCAGTTATTGAGCTATCTTCATGAAACTTTGCTCACAAGCTTCTTCTGCCCTCTTTAAATAAGTCGGAACGGGCCAGATCGGACTGATATATCGTATAGCTGTCATGGAGCCTATCGGCCGATTTTCGTTATATTTCAAGGTATAGCTATCAGGCTTACCACATCCACATCTAAGTGTGTCCCTAATAATAAAGTTCGAAATCGAACTTTTATAACTTATAACGATCAACGATCGGCCTAATGAAGGTTCATGTTGCAATTTTATGGAAATCTGAGTACTATTACATATAGCTGTTAAACAAAAAATCATGTAGCTGTTATTCAAACTTTCCAAATTTATTTATATTTTATGACCAACAGATCCTTTACATCACAAAGACATTTCCTCATAACATTTTGTGTTAAGTATATAAGAAATCCAGGTATATACAAAAGCATTAAAAAGGTAGAATTATTTTTTTTCGAAACAGGTGTTTGATTCATAGCCTTAATCAGGTAAAAATCTTGACTTCCTGTACTGTTATAATTGTTCAATAAATACCACAGAAACCAGCAGCAATCCAAATATATTTTATATTTTGTATAACTGCAAGGGTATGAAACCTTCGGCAAGCCGAAGGTAGCCTTGCTTTCTTGTTAAGATATACAAACTTGAGAACTCTGTTTTTTGGCTTTTTATACCCTTGCAGAGGATATATTAATTTTAGCCAGAAGTTTGCAACGCACCTTAGGAGAAATCTCCGACCCTATAAAGTATATATACTCTGAATCAGCATCACCAGAGTAGTCGAAAAATGGATGTCCGTCTGTCCGTCCGTCCGTCTGTTGCAACGCAAACTAGTCTCTCAGTTTTTGAGCTATCTTCATGAAACTTGGCACACAAGCTTCTTATTGCTGTAGGCTGTAAATAAGTCGGAACGAGCCAGATCGGACCGATATATCGTATAGCTGTCATTGAAGCTATCGGCCGATTTTTGTTGTTTTTCAAGATATTGCAATAAGATTTGGCAAATCTTATTCTTATTACCTTCTTAAGGTGCTGTCAAAATTATATCAAAATCGGACCCCTATAACATATAGCTGTCATTGGAACAATCGGCTGAAATCAGGGTTTTTGTATGCAAACCTGTTTTGTTTTTGGAAATACCGCACATTATCAATACTTTTTAATGTTATACAGTAACCCGCCCTTAGTTTTTCCATTTAAATATCTCAGACGTTTATATTCTATAGCTGTTATAGGAACAATCAGTCAGTCCGTCTATCTGTTGCAACTCAACTTAGTCCCCCAGTTATTGAGCTATCTTCATGAAACTTGGCACACAAGCTTATTATGGCTGTAGGCTGTAAATAAGTTGGAACGAGCCAGATCGGACCGATATATCGTATAGCTGTCATAGAAGCTATCGGTCGATTTTTGTTGTTTTTCAAGATATTGCAACAAGATTTGGCAAATCCTATTCTTATTACGTTCTTAATGTGCTGTCAAAATTGTATCAAATTCGGACCCCTATAACATATAGCTGTCATTGGAACAATCGGCTGAAATCAGGGTTTTTGTATGCAAACCTGTTTTGTTTTTGGAAATACCGCACATTATCAATACTTTTTAATGTTATACAGTAACCCGCCCTTAGTTTTTCCATTTAAATATCTCAGACGTTTATATTCTATAGCTGTTATAGGAACAATCAGTCAGTCCGTCTGTCTGTTGCAACTCAAATTAGTCCCCCAGTTATTGAGCTATCTTCATGAAACTTTGCTCACAAGCTTCTTCTGCCCTCCTTAAATAAGTCGGAACGGGCCAGATCGGACTGATATATCGTATAGCTGTCATGGAGCCTATCGGCCGATTTTCGTTATATTTCAAGATATAGCTATTAGGCTTACCACATCCACATCTAAGTGTGTCCTTAATAATAAAGTTCGAAATCGAACTTTTATAACTTATAACGATCAACGATCGGCCTAATGAAGGTTCATGTTGCAATTTTATGGAAATCTGAGTACTATTACATGTACCTGTTAAACAAAAAATCATACAGCTGTCAAACGCATTTTTGAATGAGAACTTTCCAAATTTATTTATATTTTATGACCAACAGATCCTTTACAACACAAAGACATTTCCTCATAACATTTTGTGTTAAGTATATAAGAAATCCAGGTATATACAAAAGCATTAAAAAGGTAGAATTATTTTTTTTCGAAACAGGTGTTTGATTCATAGCCTTAATCAGGTAAAAATCTTGACTTCCTGTACTGTTATAATTGTTTAATAAATACCACAGAAACCAGCAGCAATCCAAATATATTTTATATTTTGTATAACTGCAAGGGTATGAAACCTTCGGCAAGCCGAAGGTAGCCTTGCTTTCTTGTTAAGATATACAAACTTGAGAACTCTTTTTTTGGCTTTTTATACCCTTGCAGAGGGTATATTAATTTTAGCCAGAAGTTTGCAACGCACCTTAGGAGAAATCTTCGACCCTATAAAGTATATATACTCTGAATCAGCATCACCAGAGTAGTCGAAAAATGGATGTCCGTCTGTCCGTCCGTCCGTCTGTTGCAACGCAAACTAGTCTCTCAGTTTTTGAGCTATCTTCATGAAACTTGGCACACAAGCTTATTATTGATGTAGGCTGTAAATAAGTCGGAACGAGCCGGATCGGACCGATATATCGTATAGCTGTCATAGAAGCTATCGGCCGATTTTTGTTGTTTTTCAAGATATTGCAACAAGATTTGGCAAATCTTATTCTTATTACCATCTTAAGGTGCTGTCAAAATTATATCGAAATCGGACCACTATAACATATAGCTGCCATAGGAACAATCGGCTGAAATCAGGGTTTTTGTATGCAAACCTTTTTTGTTTTTGGAAATACCGCACATTATCAATACTCTTTAATGTTATACAGTAACCCGCCCTTAGTTTTTCCATTTAAATATCTCAGACGTTTATATTCTATAGCTGTTATAGGAACAATCAGTCAGTCCGTCTATCTGTTGCAACTCAACTTAGTCCCCCAGTTATTGAGCTATCTTCATGAAACTTGGCACACAAGCTTATTATGGCTGTAGGCTGGAAATAAGTCGGAACGAGCCAGATCGGACCGATATATCATATAGCTGTCATAGAAGCTATCGGTCGATTTTTGTTGTTTTTCAAGATATTGCAACAAGATTTGGCAAATCTTATTCTTATTACCTTCTTAAGGTGCTGTCAAAATTATATCGAAATCGGACCACTATAACATATAGCTGCCAGAGGAACAATCGGCGGAAATCAGGGTTTTTGTATGCAAACCTTTTTTGTTTTTGGAAATACCGCACATTATCAATACTTTTTAATGTTATACAGTAACCCGCCTTTAGTTTTTTTTTTTTTTTTTTTTTTTTTTTTTTACATGCACAGACTTTGTTGCAGAACATTTTTGCGATGAAATGGAAGATAGAAAGAACATGATCTCTTTTCTTTATAGTTAATTTGCATAAAAAATTAATATATGTATATCTATATAAACAATTGAAAAAAGCGATTTTCGAAAACATTTTGGCAAATACTGTGCACCTGGCCTGCAATTTTAATTTTGTTCTTAACAAAATATACCTTGAATTGCAGACCACGACCCAATGACGAGAGCGACACACACAGAAAACAAAATACAGCAAAAGGTAAACAATGCTCCAAGATGCATTTAGATTTGCAGATTGCGCATGCCGCCGTTGATGCCGCCCTGTTCCACAGTCCAAATGACCAGCTGGCCATCAACACCTGAGGTTGATACCTTGCTGGCGTTAGCCTTATCGCCTGCATACAATCGCATGCTGGAAATGGCGTTCTGATGTATGGAGTCGACCACAGTGTCCGTGTTCTCCCTACGCATTTTCCGATCCATAAGCTGGAACTTGCTCATTGCCGTTATGCCGCCAGCCTCTCGTTTCTGTGACTTGTCCAGCTTTCCGGTCAGCACCAGCTTATCGTCTGACGTCAGGCTATAAACTAGTGGTACGCAACTGTAGCCGGCTACCACGACCGATGTGGGTGACACCCATTCGCAAGACAAGAACGGCAAATAGCCGGTGCGGCAACGTATCACTGTATTGCCATTTGTAGCATCCGCTATGCTCACACAACTGTCGTGGCCCACCCAGCAGATCTTATTACCGTCGCTTGAGAAGCTCACGTTGTTGATCCAGCCGCCGCCAGATGTCATCGAGTTCTTAAACTCGGCCATTAGCTGACCCAATGGCTTGCGATTACCCCAAGGCGTTGGGGACGGCGGCTCCTCGATATCCTTAATGAACGCTGAAAAGACGCGCACCTTGTAGTCCGTTGAACCAGCCACCAAGAGCACATTGTTCGGATGCCAGTCCAACGATGTAACCGTGGAACGGATGGGCTTCTTAATATGCTTGGAGACCCACCAATCGTTCTCCGACTCAAAATAGCAGACGGAAATTAAACGTGCCCCGGATCCAACGGCAAATTTATTCTCCGCCGGTGACCATTTCACACAAGTGGCCGCTCGATTTATCCGGAGAAGCACCAAGGTTGGTTTCCACTTTCCATCATCACCCTGTGTCCAGACATAGGCATTCCGGTCGGCAGCACAGCTGACAATGCGATTAGTATTTTTGGCCCAGTCAATGCCCATGACGCGTAAGTCGTGTTGATTAAGCACATCAGCCAACTTCCATTGGTTACCGTCCCGACTATAGATATGAATCTCATGGTTGTTTGGTGATAAAGCGATTTGCGTACGATCCTTATTCCAGGCGTGGCACGGTATCGAAGCCAGCGACGTACCAAACGTGAATTTCTCGGCCATTGCAAGGGATTGAATAAAATAAAATTAAATGCACAAAGTTTTGAACCACACACGTAGTCGAGCTCTAATTTGGGCGTTGTTTGTGATGCGGTGATGGTTTTGCTGGGCCGTTTTGTTATTGTTTCTAGTTTTAATCGCGGACTCTGGGCCGTCTACACGATTAAGCTAGGTTTGGAGCAAAGTTACACCTTTTGTATCCTGTACAATCCAAATAAACAGAAAGCACAGCTTTTCAAGCGTTCACTAAAGTGTAAAATGCAGGAATTTTTCCATTTAAATATCTCAGACGTTTATATTCTATAGCTGTTATAGGAACAATCAGTCAGTCCGTCTATCTGTTGCAACTCAACTTAGTCCCCCAGTTATTGAGCTATCTTCATGAAACTTTGCTCACAAGCTTCTTCTGCCTTCTTTAAATAAGTCGGAACGGGCCAGATCGGACTGATATATCGTATAGCTGTCATGGAGCCTATCGGCCGATTTTAGTTATATTTCAAGATATAGCTATCAGGCTTACCACATCCAAATCTAAGTGTGTCCCTAATAATAAAGTTCGAAATCGAACTTTTATAACTTATAACGATCAACGATCGGCCTAATGAAGGTTCATGTTGCAATTTTATGGAAATCTGAGTACTATTACATATAGCTGTTAAACAAAAAATCATGTAGCTGTTATTCAAACGCATTTTTGAATGAGAACTTTCCAAATTTATTTATATTTTATGACCAACAGATCCTTTACAACACAAAGACATTTCCTCATAACATTTTGTGTTAAGTATATAAGAAATCCAGGTATATACAAAAGCATTAAAAAGGTAGAATTATTTTTTTTCGAAACAGGTGTTTGATTCATAGCCTTAATCAGGTAAAAATCTTGACTTCCTGTACTGTTATAATTGTTCAATAAATACCACAGAAACCAGCAGCAATCCAAATATATTTTATATTTTGTATAACTGCAAGGGTATGAAACCTTCGGCAAGCCGAAGGTAGCCTTGCCTTCTTGTTTTAATTCTTAAGTGCTTGTTTTTACAGTTCTTAATGAAAAATGCATTAAAAATTTTTTATTCAGTTCTTCTTCCTAAACAGTTTTATAACTTTGTCATCATGAAGCGTAAGTCTGCGGGTTTTCCTTCAAAATTGACATTTAACAAATAACGAAGACTACAGTCGAGCGTGCCCGACTGTAGCATACTCTTCTTCAAATTTTGAAAATTCGTTACAAACATGTAACCACACTTATAATTTCAATCAGAGAATTCTGCAAAAATTATTCTACCACCTATTGCTTACTCGTTCATATGTTATTCACAAAAACAGATACATACGCAAAAAATAAGGCGTAGCGTGGAGGCTGAGAGAGGGGAAGACGTTAACTTGAGTAACTTCTGTGTTATTAGTGTGATCGGATTGTAATTTGGACTAGATTCATTCAAAGATTCAATTCATCAATGTGTATACCAAATCAGAAGAAGAAGATTAAATAAAAGATTTTTTGGATATAAACTTTATCTATTTATAGGAATCTGCACGCCAAATTTGGTGACTCTATCTTTTATAATAGCTGAGATCTGTTGTTTCAAACAGACAGACGTATATGGCTCAATCGACTCGGCTAGTGATACTCAGCAAGAGAATGAATACGTTGCCTGTTACATGCATTTGCACAAAGATAGTATACCCTTGTTGACGATTTTCAATGGCCGAAGGGTATAAATTTGGTGATGAAGACACTGATCAGGCAATAACCAATATGCTTGCTAAGTTACTTATTTAACATCTACATGAGACATTAATTACTATCCATATAGTGTTTCTAGTTCCATTGGTGTCTTTACCCCCCTTTCTGAATGAAAGCTCGACGGTTTTCCTACTTCTGTTCTTAGATATTGTGCCAACTCGTTTAAAAGCATCTGCTCAAACTATTTTCACTGCCATAGAAGCGACTCCTTTCCTTTCATCTGGATGATCTCTTTTATTATTATTTTATTTGAGAAGGGCAGCATGTCTGATGTATGCAATTATAGAGGTATCTCTAAATTGTCGGCTATACCTTAATTTTTTTTAACTCTCACCTGCAACATTTTTGTAGATCTGTTAGATTTCCCTTTCAACAGGGTATCATAAAACGTCGTTGAACCACGACAAATTTGCAAATGGCTATACAGAATATCTGCAAACTGATGTCATTTATACTGATTTCAGTAAGTCATGTGACTCAGTTAACCATTCCCTTCTTGTCCATAAACTGAACCTTCTCAGTTTCTCACCAACATTTTTTACCTAGATTGTAACCTATTTTCGTGACAGAACCCAAAGAACCATTTTTAAAAACAATCTTTCATGTCACATCTGGGGTTCCTAAAGAGAGCCATTTAGGTCTCCTTTGTATTTCAGTTTGGATTTATGACATAGTCAAACGTAACTTCCTTACTCTTATGTACGCAGATGATGATAAGCTTTGCTTTCAATTTAAAGACGACTCCTGTCATTCTTGCCTTTAAGCCAAGCTTTATAGTTTTCATTGTGGTGTCGTGCTTAATCTGCACAGCTCCAAGTCTAAAGTACGTATCTTACTCTGTTTGTGGTTGTGCCTTGGATATAATTGCCCTGGTTGATGATTTTGGTGTCAGTTTGGACTAAAACTTTATGTTTAATGACCATATTTCCACTGTAGTCATTATTTAACGAAGACCATCTACACTTCACTTGTTCGTCCAATACTTGAGTACGGATCATGTGTTTGGACTCGTCAGTACTTAGTTTATTGAATCCATGCCAACAACTTTATATTTTTGCCTTGCGAGAACTGAACTGGGACTTAAGTCTTAGTCGACTTTTGTTACGTAATTGGCATTATCTAGCCAATTGTAGAATCATGTTTAGTGTAGTATTTGTTAAAGCCCTTATTAAAGGGGTCATAAATAGTAACAAATTGCTAAACATTTACACTTCTTTGTCCTTGGTAGAATTACTCAACACTATTTTTATACCCGCTACTCGTAGAGTAGAAGGGTATTATAGCTATGTGCCAACCGAAAATGTTTGTAACAGGCAGAAGGAGACATCTCCAACCCCATAAAGTATATATATTCTGAATCAGCGTGAACAGCCGAGTCGATATAGCCATGTCTGT
The DNA here is from genome assembly GCA_018151445.1 of Zaprionus inermis. NCBI lineage: Eukaryota > Metazoa > Arthropoda > Insecta > Diptera > Drosophilidae > Zaprionus > Zaprionus inermis. The sequence continues at coordinate 9,039 of JAECXD010000687.1, read as the reverse complement.
CTGTCCGCCTGTCTGGCTGTCCGTCCGTGTGAAAACCAAGTTTCAATAAGATCGGCCGATAAATAAGGAAGATATTCAAGAAAAAGTATTGCCTTGTGACCATGTGCTTATGTCGGTTTTTCCTAATGTTAGTTCCTGAGTTCAACTCCAGCAGCAGGCAACTTTTTTTTTAATTATGTGCATCGAAAATATTTATAATGCAATTTTATCGGCCATTAAAAAAGAAATGCAGTGGCCGAGTGGTGATGATAGTTGACTGTTAAGCGTGAGGCCCGGGGTTCAACTCCTAGGTTCGACGTAGGCCGGCGGCTGTGTGATGTGTATTTTTTCACGTTTGAAAAATATTTATGTTTAATTCAAATTAATTTGAATAAAGAAAAATGAGCAATGAAAAACAAAACAACGCCGCCGCTGCCGCATTGCATATTAATCTTTTCATGTATAATAATCTAAATGGTCTCATAATGCAACTTTACCGACGTTGGTGTCAGTGCGTAGAGATTTTGTTTTTGGAGACCGATGGTTCGAATCCACATGGGCGCAACAAATAATTTGTTTTATTTTGTTCCGTTGTTGTTGTTTTTTTGTTTTTGGTCAAAGCCCTCTACGCCACTTGTTCGTCCAATTCTGGAATATGGATCATGCGTATGGTGTCCCCAGTACACTACTCACAAAAACCGCATTGAATCTGTACAAAAACATTTTTTAATTTTCGCCTTACGAGGCCTTAACTGGGACGTAAATTTAAGACTTCCTTCCTATGGCAGTAGACTTCTACTACTTAACTTACCTTCTCTAGCTAATCGTAGAACCATGCTGGGTGTAGTATTTATTAATAACCTCATCCAAGGTGACATTGACAGTGTTGACCTGGTTAGCCAGCTACACTTTTCTGTCCCTTGTAGATTAACACGTAATTACTTACCACTAACTCTTCCTAATTGTAGATCGAACTATGCCCTACATGATCCGTTTAGGGTATTATGTTCGGACTATAATAATCATTACTTTCTTTTTTCTAACGCTTCCTCTGTTGCATGCCTAAAATTTGAAATGTTGTCCTATCTATCTAGAATTTAAGTAATCTTTCCTCGAAATTCTTTTCTATCTCGGTAACTTTGCATGCCCGCGTTCTCTATTTCGCGTTTCGAGTCGTACGTCAGACGACTGTGCCCCTCGGTCGGTTGGGCGGGAGGTGGACATTCCCTGTGTCTGGGATCCGCGCGTAACAAGCATCGGCTTGGTTTTGCAAGGACCACTTGATTATACATTCATTGTATCAACGTCCAAAAAAAAAAAAAAAAAAAAATAAGTTTATGTCGGTTTTTTTTAATGTTACTTCCCGAGTTCAACTTCAGCAGCAGGCCACTTTTTTTTTAATTATGTGCACCAAAAATATTCATTATGCAATTTTAGCGGTTATTGCGTAAGGAATGCGGTGGTCGAGTGGTGATGGTAGTTGACTGTTAAGCGAGAGGTCCGGAGTTCAACTCCTGGGTGAGGCGGCCGACTTATATTTATTTGTTTTTCGTACCTTATATATTTTTTATTTTACATATTTTTAAAGTATATTTAAAGCCACTTAGAATCGAAAGAGACATTGAGCAGCAACGGAAAAACAAACGACAAATCTAATTAGATATGTTGAGATGTATTGTGAGGCACCATATATGTATGTATGTATAGGCGTCTCTTTCACACATGCATAATTTAAAGCCCTCTGCTGAGTTATAACTGCAAATTAATAAAAGTAAAGTGCAACAACCAATAAGAATCGAGTGGAACTTGCATAGGCAAAAAAAATTAGAGACGGAAAGAAATAAAAAGCAAGAACGCATTGTTCACATTTGGCACGTGTTTTTCCGAATAGTTATAGCGGGTATATTATAGTCGAGTACGCTCGACTGTAGCCTTTCCGACTTGTTTTCTAACACTTTCTTATTGTAATTCAAACTATAACTCTCCTAATCTGAATTCGTTTTCTTTTAATTTTTCCATAATTCTTTGCAATAAATCCTTTTTTTCTAGTTTGAACTTAATATAATTTATTATAAAATAATTTTGTTTCATTTAAGGTGTTTCTGCTCAAGAAAAATACTTTTTTTTTCTCTCAATTTTTTATTTTTTATTTAAAAATAATTAGAATTATTCTTATAAATTTTTAGTCGGTCGACTGATTATAGTCGACTTCTAAATGAATAAAAATAAATTTAATAAATATACAGTAGTAGCTTTGAAGTTTTAAATTTTAATACTAATATTATGTCTTCTTCATCTTATTCGTCGAAATTATCAATCTCCAATCTGTGTTCCAAAGTAAGGCTTTTTGGGAATTGATCTTTTAAGGTTTGCCATGATGATGTTCAACATCTACAGCAAGTGAGATTGCATGATGTCTAGATTAAAATGTTCAATAGCTGTAAATAGAGAAGAAAGCGTCAACTCAATACTATTGGTCCCTTGTCCTGTTGCTGAGGCTGTTGCTACTTGCTGCTGTTGCACTGCCTAATGCAACCTCTGTAACACTTGACTTGGCTTAGTATTGTGACTTGACTTGTATTGTGGTCTGTTGGTGTGTGGCCATTTGCGGTTTGGTGATTGGATATTCCGTTGTATTAGCTGAAGGTGTTTGGAGCATGCTGGGTTAGAATCCAGACGCATTTCGAGATTATATTTTTGATTAAGGTCTGGCTTTCTTTTGAATGCAATGAAGTTTTAACAGCCTAAACTCGCGAGCTATCAGAAATAAGTATTTACTCGCCTCTGATTTAATACTTTTCTTAATAATTAAAATTCATATAAATTCTTATTTGTGGAGGTGGTACGGTACACAATATTTTGAAATTACATTAATTGCCTATGGGATAATGCAGCAGTCATGGAAAATTTTGAGCCAATTGTTTTTTCATTGCTTAAAAGTAGGTACTCATATAGACACACATGGCTATAAAGTCTTGGCTTTTGATGCTAGCTCTTCCAAATGCTTGAAGCTATTATAAAAACAAGTAATATTTACTTAACAGTCGCAACTTACCGATTTGCGTGGGTGGTGCGCGTGTCACAAAAATTTTTAAATAAGCTTCATAAACATACTATGATATTTAGAAACCTTCAAATTGGGTATCTTTACCTGTTATAAGCTTCATAAACATACTATGATATTTAGAAACCTTCAAATTGGGTATCTTTACCTGTTATAAGTCAGGCAAACGGATGGACTATATATAAATTTCCCCAAAGTTAGTATACAAGGTGCGTTTACGAGGTTAGTATACAAGGTGCGTTTACGAGGTGTGTTGAAAAAGTATTGCGAATTTTGAATTTTCGCGGGTTACGTATAATCGAATTTTGATTTTTGTATGGCGTTATGTTGGTACTCACTTATGCCGACAAGCTCGGCCATTTTGAATGTTCACTTAATTGTTAACAGCTGCTTTGCTTGCTCGTGTTATGGATCGTCTTCCATTTTTACCTATTCAAAAAAATGGACCACATAACCTATATCAAATTTTGTGTGAAAAACGAAATTAAGTGCGCGGATGCATTCCGAATGTTGACTGTGGTGGTACAAAATATTCTCAGAAGGCCGAGATGTGAACGACGAAGAGCGTACCGGACGCCCGAGCACTTCAACAACAGACGAAAAAATTAATGAAGTGGAGAAAATGGTATTGGCCAATCAGTCAATTCACCGTTAGAGAAGTTTCTGAGGACCTAAACATATTGATTGGCTCGTGCCATTCGATTTTTATCAATGATTTGGGCATAAGACGGCTCGCCGCGAAATTCGTACCAAAATTGCTCAATTGCGACCAAAAACAGCATCGCATGAACATTGCTAAAGAGATTTTGGACTCTGTCTGCGACAACCCAAATTTGCTCCAGAGGGTCATAACTGGTGACGAATCGTGGGTTTATGGTTATGACGTGGAAACCAAAGCTCAACCATCTCAATGGAAGCTGCCGCACGAACCAAGACCGAAAACAGCGCGCCAAGTTCTATCGAATGTGAAAGTTTCGCTGACAGTTTTCTTCGATTGCAGGGGCGTGGTGCATCATGAGTTCTTGCCACATGGTAGAACGGTCATTAAGGAATATTACCTGCAAGTTATGCACAATTTGCGAGAAGCAATCCACCAGAAACGCCCGGATTTGTGGAAGAACAAAAATTGTTTTTTGTACCACGATAACGCCCCTGCTTACACATCGTTGCTTGTGCGCGACTTTTTGGACAAAAACAACACACTAATGATGCCTCAGCCACCGTATTTCTCAGATCTGGGCCCCTGTGACTTTTTCTTGTTCCCTAAACTGAAGAGGCCCATGAAAGGACAACGTAACGCTACGATTGACGAGATAAAGACGGCAGCATCAAAGGAGGAGCTGAACAAGAAAAAACAAGAAAGCAAGGCTACCTTCGGCTTGCCGAAGGTTTCATACCCTTGCAGTTATACAAAATATAAAATATATTTGGATTGCTGCTGGTTTCTGTGGTATTTATTGAACAATTATAACAGAACAGGAAGTCGAGATTTTTACCTGTCGAGATTTTTTCTTTGTGTTGTAAAGGATCTGTTGGTCATAAAATATAAATAAATTTGGAAAGTTCTCATTCAAAAATGCGTTTGACAGCTATATGATTTTTTTGTTTAACAGGTACATGTAATAGTACTCAGATTTCCATAAAATTGCAACATGAACCTTCATTAGGCCGATCGTTGATCGTTATAAGTTATAAAAGTTCGATTTCGAACTTTATTATTCGGGACACACTTAGATTTGGATGTGGTAAGCCTGATAGCTATATCTTGAAATATAACGAAAATCGGCCGATAGGCTCCATGACAGCTATACGATATATCAGTCCGATCTGGCCCGTTCCGACTTATTTAAAGAGGGCAGAAATAAGAAGCTTGTGAGCAAAGTTTCATGAAGATAGCTCAATAACTGGGGGACTAATTTGCGTTGCAACAGACACGCGGACTGACTGATTGTTCCTATAACAGCTATAGAATATAAACGTCTGAGATATTTAAATGGAAAAACTAAGGGCGGGTTACTGTATAACATTAAAAAGTATTGATAATGTGCGGTATTTCCAAAAACAAAACAGGTTTGCATTCAAAAACCCTGATTTCAGCCGATTGTTCCTATGGCAGCTATATGTTATAGTGGTCCGATTTTGATACAATTATAATTTGATACAGCACATTAAGAACGTAATAAGAATAGGATTTGCCAAATCTTGTTGCAATATCTTGAAAAACAACAAAAATCGGCCGATAGCTTCTATGACAGCTATACGATATATCGGTCCGATCTGGCTCGTTCCGACTTATTTACAGCCTACAGCAATAATAAGCTTGTGTGCCAAGTTTCATGAAGATAGCTCAAAAACTGAGAGACTAGTTTGCGTTGCAACAGACGGACGGACGGACGGACGGACAGACGGACATCCATTTTTCGACTCCTCTGGTGATGCTGATTCAGAATATATATACTTTATAGGGTCGGAGATGTCTCCGTTGCAAACTTCTGGCTAAAATTAATATACCCTCTGCAAGGGTATAAATATGATTTTTTGAAGTGCTTCGAAGAGTGGAAAAACCGTTGACAAAAGTACATAATATCTCATGGGGATTACTTTGAAGGGGACAAAATAGATATTCATGAATAATTAAATAATTTTTGAAAAAACACAAAATTCAAAATATTTTTTGAACACACCTCGTACAAAATAAACAGGACTTTAAAAAAAAGGACAAATGGTTTTATCGGCAATGTCAATTAATTCTATTCAAAATAGTCACCTTCTGCCTTAATACAGCTTTTTGCACGGTCCAAAATCATATCGAACGAGTGTTTTAGCTCGTTGCCAGGTATGACCGCCAGTATGTCTGTGCAAGCCTTTTGAATGGCCTCCACGTCTGCATAACGCTTTCCTTCGGCAAATGTAAAAGTCGCACGGTGATATATCAGGTTAATACGGGGAGTGTTAAAATGTGATTTTTAGTCAAATAATCGGCCACAAGCGTCGATCGATAAAACGGCGCATTATCGTGCAACAAACGCCAATTTCCAACTTCGCGATATTCGGGACGAATACAGTGCACCAAACGTTTAAAACTCGAAGGTAGAATACCGCATTAACTTTTTGGCCGGGTCAAACAAATTTCATAAAAACAAATCAGCATTGTCTTCACTTTTGACTTCTCCAGGCTCGATTTTTTAAGTTTCGGCTAATCCGGCGCCTTTCTTTCAGCACTCTGACGTTTCGTTTCGGGATCATATTGAAAACACCACGTTTTGTCACAATCTTGTAAAGGAAGTTCGGGTCTTTTTTTGCCTCTTCAATGATGTCCTTCGAATGTTGAATTCTGAGCAATTTTTGGTCGTCAGTCAATTTGTGCGGAACAAACCGTGCACACACCTTTTGTAAGCCCAAATACTTGGTTAAAATGCGATAAATCGATGTTTTTGAGATGTTCAATTCTATTTCCATGATGATTTCGGCTGATTTTTTATGAACTCACGCACAATTTCGGAATTTTCGGTGATCATGGATTTTGGTTGGCCCACATTTCATCGTCATTTATGTCCTCACGACCACTTTGGAAACGTTGAAACTACTCGTGCACTCTGCTACGGCATAGGCAATTATCGCCATAAACTTGTTTCGTCAATTGAAACGTTTCGTTAAAAGTTTTACAAATTTTAAAACAAAATTAAATGTTGGCTCTTTGTTCGAAGCTCATTTTCGCACCGATGACAAAAACATACTGACACTTAAAACGCAATAACTTCACTTCCAATAGATAAAATTGTTACTGTTATGAAATTTTTACTGGAAGTCGATAAAGAAAAGCAGATTCTAATACACTAGTCGACGAGATTCAAAAAGTCCTGTTTACTTTGGACATTGTATAAACCCTTTCTTATCATTTTTAATAAAATAACATTAAATCAATAAATGCTGCAGTCGAGCGAGCGCAATAAGATACTTTTCGCCTAAGCCCGAAAGTCCGTTACAAACATGTTATTCCATACAGAAAAATTCTGCAGCCATCAATTGCTTACCCGCTAGGACTTAAAAATACCCACACGCCCACAAAAACTAAACAAATGAATCGGCTAGTACTCTTTTGTAGGGTCTGTTACACATCCATTTATCTGTTACATACATTTGCCCGAAATTAGTATACCCTTTTTTGACCATTTTCCATGGTAAATATATGAGAGGTAATATGTTTGTGAAACAAATATTACAAACTAATTTTAATCAGGTCCCTCAATTATTAATTTCGGTCACGATTTAATACAAATATTGCAAAGTTTACACATACGATTTACAAAATACGTTGTCAGCATCAAATGTAAGAAGGTGATGATTTTCTAGACCGCGATCGCGGCTTAGATGGGCTCTTCAGACTGTGTCGCAAATTACAACGTGACTTTAAACTGCAATCGTCCCATGGTTCTGAAACACGGCCAAACCAATGGACTAAGTCCATAACTTCCAACTGCAATAAAGTACTTTAAAAAATATATTCGGGTATACTTTAGTAGATATAGGTCACCTGCAGGTTTTGTGGCAATTCCTTGAACATATCTGACTTTGTCAAGTTAGAATGTTGCGAAAGAAATGAAAGGCAGTTTGATTTGAGCACAGTGGCCACATAACGATCAGCAATACCCAATAGACAAACAACGGAATCTTCATCAATCAAGGAGTTCAAAGTATTTTCACATAGATCCTAAGCATAAACAGAAAATTGAAGTTAGCACGCTTATGCAGTCATAAAATTAATATCAAGGCACTCAGGTAAATAACCTTTAAATCATCAATGGAAAATCGATCAGCTAGTAGCATCAGTTCGCATATTTGCTCAGCTCCAACTGTTCTGTCAATAGGAGCACCATATATATACAAAAGCAACCTCCGGAAGATAACTGGTGATGTATCTGTTATGACAACTTTTCTGTTGATTGACTCTTGCATTCCTGACATTAGCGCTTTTTTAAACCATTCGCATCGCGCTGAAACAATTACACGATGTGCCTTAAAGGAATGCACTTTCTGTACCACTGTTTGAGGTACTAAGTTGATAGTTGACATTTGGGCATGTGGATCTTTTCCCTTCACCGACGATGATGTATATGTGTGAACCTCGAATTCCATATCGGCAAGTTGTGCGGAATGAAGCAAACGTAAAGCATTTTTTGATAAATTACTATTTGCTGCTATAGGCGGCTCACACAAATGCCTAATTAAGTTGAGCTGTAGACACAAATGAATTAAATAAATTTCTCGATAAAAAATAAAAATACTTATTTATTACATTTATTTTTATATACATTTACATACCTTAACATTTTTGTAATCGTAGTAATCCTTAGGATTTATTGATAATGATTCCACACCGCTAAGATAAAGGTCTAGATTATTTTCCTGGTCAGCTATCCTAATGTTTTGTTTGAGATGATTTTTAGTCTCCAGAAGACCAAGCTCTATCAAGGACTTTGAAAATTCTTGCTTTTGTACCAGCTTACATATTTGCTCGATAGCACAAGAAAGTGCAGACCTCTGATCCAATAATTTAACAATAACAGCGTTCTAAAATTATAATACATTCCATGAATTAGTCTGTTTTTATGCAAATTAGTCTCTTAGTCTAAAGCTATCTTTATGAAACTTGGCACACAGCAGCTGAATATAAATCTAAACGAGTCAAATCGGACGGATATATCGTAATGAATTGACTTTTATATATGCCAATGAAGCTTTATTAATTTTGTAGTTCATCAGACAATTTAAACATTTCGGTGCCATAGGAACAATCGGCCGAAATCAGGTTTTTTTTTATGAAAATATGTTTTAATGATAGAAAAATTTCGTCAAATCAATCATTATGGAAAAGATAGGGACCATAAAGTATAAAGTAGTTGGGCTCCTCCACATGAACAGTGTGCTTGTTAAATCATTGAACTAATAAAAATAATTAAAATAGGAGAAAAAATAAAAAAATATTAAAGGAAGGT
>JAECXD010000683.1:0-42832 GCA_018151445.1 Zaprionus inermis | reverse complement strand
ATTCTTAATGTACTGTCAAAATTGTATCAAAATCGGACCACTATAACATATAGCTGCCATAGGAACAATCGGCTGAAATCAGGGTTTTTGTATGCAAACCTGTTTTGTTTTTGGAAATACCGCACATTATCAATACTTTTTAATGTTATACAGTAACCCGCCCTTAGTTTTTCCATTTAAATATCTCAGACGTTTATATTCTATAGCTGTTATAGGAACAATCAGTCAGTCCGTCTGTCTGTTGCAACTCAAATTAGTCCCCCAGTTATTGAGCTATCTTCATGAAACTTGGCACACAAGCTTATTATTGCTGTAGTATGTAAATAAGTCGGAACGAGCCAGATCGGACCGATATATCGTATAGCTGTCATAGAAGCTATCGGCCGATTTTTGTTGTTTTTCAAGATATTGCAACAAGATTTGGCAAATCCTATTCTTATTACGTTCTTAATGTGCTGTCAAAATTTTATCAAAATCGGGCCATTATAACATATAGCTGCCATAGGAACAATCGGCTGAAATCAGGGTTTTTGTATGCAAACCTGTTTTGTTTTTGGAAATACCGCACATTATCAATACTTTTTAATGTTATACAGTAACCCGCCCTTAGTTTTTCCATTTAAATATCTCAGACGTTTATATTCTATAGCTGTTATAGGAACAATCAGTCAGTCCGTCTGTCTGTTGCAACTCAAATTAGTCCCCCAGTTATTGAGCTATCTTCATGAAACTTGGCACACAATCTTATTATTGCTGTAGGCTGTAAATAAGTCGGAAAGAGCCAGATCGGACCGATATATCGTATAGCTGTCATAGAAGCTATCGGCCGATTTTTGTTGTTTTTCAAGATATTGCAACAAGATTTGGCAAATCCTATTCTTATTACATTCTTAATGTACTGTCAAAATTGTATCAAAATCGGACCACTATAACATATAGCTGCCATAGGAACAATCGGCTGAAATCAGGGTTTTTGTATGCAAACCTGTTTTGTTTTTGGAAATACCGCACATTATCAATACTTTTTAATGTTATACAGTAACCCGCCCTTAGTTTTTCCATTTAAATATCTCAGACGTTTATATTCTATAGCTGTTATAGGAACAATCAGTCAGTCCGTCTGTCTGTTGCAACTCAAATTAGTCCCCCAGTTATTGAGCTATCTTCATGAAACTTGGCACACAAGCTTATTATTGCTGTAGTATGTAAATAAGTCGGAACGAGCCAGATCGGACCGATATATCGTATAGCTGTCATAGAAGCTATCGGCCGATTTTTGTTGTTTTTCAAGATATTGCAACAAGATTTGGCAAATCCTATTCTTATTACGTTCTTAATGTGCTGTCAAAATTTTATCAAAATCGGGCCATTATAACATATAGCTGCCATAGGAACAATCGGCTGAAATCAGGGTTTTTGTATGCAAACCTGTTTTGTTTTTGGAAATACCGCACATTATCAATACTTTTTAATGTTATACAGTAACCCGCCCTTAGTTTTTCCATTTAAATATCTCAGACGTTTATATTCTATAGCTGTTATAGGAACAATCAGTCAGTCCGTCTGTCTGTTGCAACTCAAATTAGTCCCCCAGTTATTGAGCTATCTTCATGAAACTTGGCACACAATCTTATTATTGCTGTAGGCTGTAAATAAGTCGGAAAGAGCCAGATCGGACCGATATATCGTATAGCTGTCATAGAAGCTATCGGCCGATTTTTGTTGTTTTTCAAGATATTGCAACAAGATTTGGCAAATCCTATTCTTATTACGTTCTTAATGTGCTGTCAAAATTTTATCAAAAGCGGACCATTATAACATATAGCTGCCCTAGGAACAATCGGCTGAAATCAGGGTTTTTGTATGCAAACCTGTTTTGTTTTTGGAAATACCGCACATTATCAATACTTTTTAATGTTATACAGTTACCCGCCCATAGTTTTTCCATTTAAATATCTTTATATTCTATAGCTGTTATAGGAACAATCAGTCAGTCCGTCTGTCTGTTGTAACGCAAATTAGTCCCCCACTTATTGAGCTATCTTCATGAAACTTTGCTCACAAGCTTCTTATTTCTGCCCTCTTTAAATAAGTCGGAACGGGCCAGATCGGACTGATATATCGTATAGCTGTCATGGAGCCTATCGGCCGATTTTCGTTATATTTCAAGATATAGCTATCAGGCTTACCACATCCAAATCTAAGTGTGTCCCTAATAATAAAGTTCGAAATCGAACTTTTATAACTTATAACGATCAACGATCGGCCTAATGAAGGTCCATGTTGCAATTTTATGGAAATCTGAGTACTATTACATATAGCTGTTAAACAAAAAATCATGTAGCTGTTATTCAAATGCATTTTTGAATGAGAACTTTCCAAATTTATTTATATTTTATGACCAACAGATCCTTTACAACACAAAGACATTTCCTCATAACATTTTGTGTTAAGTATATAAGAAATCCAGGTATATACAAAAGCATTAAAAAGGTGGAATTATTTTTTTTCGAAGCAGGTGTTTGATTCATAGCCTTAATCAGGTCAAAATCTTGACTTCCTGTTCTGTTATAATTGTTCAATAAATACCACAGAAACCAGCAGCAATCCAAATTTATTTTATATTTTGTATAACTGCAAGGGTATGAAACCTTAGGCAAGCCGAAGGTAGCCTTGCTTTCTTGTTTTATTTTACAGAGTGTTGCAAGATAAGTTTTTAGTATATTTAAAGCCACTTAGAATCGAAAGAGACATTGAGCAGCAATGCAAAAAACAAACGACAAATCTAATTTGATATATTAAGATGTATTGTGAGGCAGCATATATATATGAATGTATAGGCGTCTCTTTCACACATGCATAATTTAAAGTCCTCTGCTGAGTTATAACCTCAAAGTAATCAAAGCAAAAGGGCAAGAACCAATAAAAAAAGAGACGGAAAGAAATAAAAAGCAAGAACGCATTGTTCACATTTGGCACGTGTTTTTCCGAAGAATTGTAGCGGGTATATCACAGTCGAGTCAGCTCGACTTTAGCCTTTCCGACTTGTTTGTATTCAGTTTGATTTCGTGCACCAACGCCCCAGCAACGCTTGGTTGGAAAATATAACAAATAAATCTAAAACTCCCTTTCTTTCACTGTCACGGCACCGCCTGATGTAAGTTTTGTATACCGCGCGCGTTATTCGCCGGTAAGACATTAATTTGCATTCATATATGGAGCCTCGCAATACATCTCAACATATCTAATCAGATTTGTCGTTTGATTTTTGTATTGCTGTGTCTTTCGATTCTAGGTGGCCTTAAATATACTAAAAACTTATTTTGCAACACACTGTAAAATAAAAAAAAAAAAAAAAAAAATACAAAACAAAAAAAATTAAAAGTTAGTTTAGTCCCACGTGGATTCGACCCATGGATCACTTAAACCGAAAACTTCGCAAGTAGCCACCACTTCCACTTAGCTATTGTCGGTAAAGTTGCATGTGTCTTTTGTTAAGTCTTCTTTCTTTCCCCATCAAATTCTGTTTAATCAAATTTAAAATGTTTTAAAATTGAAAAACACCTCACATATACCTCGCTGCACCTAGGCGTTGGACTCCGGACCTCTCGCTTAACAGTTAGACACCTCACCACTCGCACACTGCATTTTTTATGCGACGGCCGAGAAAATTGTATTATAAATCTTTCCAAATATTTTATATTCATAAGAAAAAAATATTGCCTGCTGCTGGAGTTGAACTCGGGTCTGTATATAAAACATCGCTCAACTGCGACAAATTTACTTGAGCTGACATCCTTTGTTATAAAAGGTTTTCAGGAAAATCTTCAAACTGATGTTATTTACACTGATTTCAGTAAGGCTTTTGACTCAGTAAATCATTGCCTTCTTGCACATAAACTCAGCTTCTTAGGCTTTACATCAAAACTTCTTAATTGGATTGTAAGTTATCTGGATGGCAGAACCCAAAGAGTTATCTTTAAAAATGTATTTTCACACCTTCTTCATGCCACATCTGGCGTTCCTCAGGGTAGCCATCTAGGCCCCCTCCTTTTTACGCTTTTCATCAATGACCTCCCTTTGGTCATACATAACTCCCGTACTCTCATGTATGCGGACGATGTAAAGCTTTGTTATCAATTTAAAGATGACTACTGGACCGAAAACTAAAGTTTTCCAAACATATTTCCCATATGTTCAATAAAGCCATGTGCTTGGCTTTAGTAAGAGATGGTCTAAGGAGTTTGACGATTGTTATGTAACAAAGACCCTCTACACCTCACTTGTTCGTACAATTCTGGAATATGGATCATGCGTATGGTGTCCCCAGTACACTACCCAAAAAACCCGCATTATATCTGTACAAAAAAATTTTTTAATTTTCGCCTTACGAGGCCTTAACTGGGATGTAAATTTAAGACTTCCTTCCTATGGCAGTAGACTTCTACTACTTAACTTACCTTCTCTATCTAATCGTAGAAGCATGCTGGGTGTAGTATTTATCAATAACCTCATCCAAGGTGACATTGACAGTGTTAACCTGGTTAGCCAGTTACACTTTTCTGTCCCTTGCAGATTAACACGTAATTACTTACCACTAACTCTTCCTAATTGTAGGTCGAACTATGCCCTTCACGATCCGTTTAGGGTAATATTTGTTTGGACTATAATAATCTGTACTTTCTTTTTTCTAAGGCTCTGTTGCATGCCTAAAATTTTAAATTCTGTCTTACCTATCAAGAAATTAAGTAATCTGTCCTCGAAATTCTTTACTATCTCGGTGTCTTTGCATGCCCACGTTCTCGCGTTTCGAGTCGTACTTCAGACGACTGTGCCCCTCGGTCTGGTGGACGGAAGGTGGACATTCGCCTGGATCCGCGCCTAACAAGTATCGGCTTGTGACCACTTGATTATACATTCATTGTATCAAAGTCAAAAAAAAAAAAATATATATATTTCTTGAATATTTTTCAAATTTATCAGCTCATCTTATCGAAATTTTCGCAAAACGCCAGCAGTGTGGTAATTATCACACTTATTGCTTTTGCGGCTACGGCGTGACAAAAATAACCAAAATAACATATTGTTACCAAATTTGGAAGTTCGAGCTCTTATAATAGCTGAGCTCTAGGTTATCATACGGACGGACAGACAGACAGACGGACACGACTTTTCATGACTGTTCATGCTGATTCAGAATATATATACTTTATGGGGTCGGAGATGCTTCTGCTTCTGCTTGTTACAAACATTTTCGGTTGGCACAAAGCTATAATACCATTCTACTCTACGAGTAGCGGGTATAATTAAATTAACTTTTGACACCTGTATCTCTGTGCTTCAGTCGCTCATGCAAAATGCAGACGGTCCTGCCTCATAGACAACTTAAGAAAACAAAATCGTAACTTAATAATACAATTTAATTTAATAGTCTTTTATAAAATATAATGCAACAAATAAAAGTAGTTAAATCTGTGATTTGTAAATCGTATATGGAGAGAAATCCTCTATTTCATAGTTTCAGGTTCTCGAATGTTGGGCAAGTAGACCTTCTGCTGCAGTGTGCTGCTCAGCAAAGGCACCATCTGCTCGTTCTTGGCACCGCGCATCTCGCTCACCTTCCTTATAACGTTCGTCAGTATGTCGAGCAGCTGTTCGCTGAAGAGGGATTAATCAAGATTTCGCGAATTGAGCCATTTGTGGCTTACCTAGCCGCCTGCTCTTTAACGGTTTCGCACAGCGTCTGAATAAACCAACTTCCTTGGATGCTGTGACGCAGAGCCACATGACCGGGCACGGTAGAAATTGCCAACACCATGTTAGCGTGCTGTTTGGGAGAACTCGTCAAGGCGTTCACCTCACGCTGCAAAGGCAGAAATTACGCTAGAGTTGACAATTTTACGTCAAATACATCACACTTACTACCGTCAGTTTCTTCTTATCGTTCTGCTGACACGCTTGGATTATAAGGAACTTGGGCTTGTTATGTAAATTTTCATCGGCGCAGAGCACGTTTTGAATGTCGGTGATGCTGATGGGAATGCTATCGCAGCCGTAGACGGCGCCCTCGAAACCATGCGACAATATGCACACAACCAGTGAATCCCGCAAAAGCGAACGAGAGCACGCGTCGCGTATATGCTCCAACATTTTCAGATGATCTACGTTGTCGTACGCCTCCACGGTATAGCCCAGTGTAGAGAAGACTTCGCGCAGCCGTTGCTTATCTGCGTTGGTGCCATAGCGCTTAGCCAAACTAGGCTGTGGAAGCAGTGGCTGCAAATAAACATTTATTTATTATTTTAATTGTTGAATGTAAATATCAGGATTCGTAAATAAAGATGCACTCTTTTTTATTATCAAACTAGTCGAAAAGACTACATCCACACGCACAAAAGCTAAACCGACGCTTCACGACTTCGACTACTCTCAATACGTGCTGGCAGCACTGCAGCTCTGTAGCTCGGACATAAGATTACTAAAAACATTGGCTTAAATAACTTCTGTGTTGCAATTGGATTTTAGAATGAACCTATTTTCATATTCATACAGTCAAATAAAGGTATACCTCTTTGTGCAAATGTATGTAATATAAGGAGGCGTGGCAGTCTCTAGAAAGTGTATATATTCTTGCTTAGGGTCATTAACCGAGTCGATATAGCCATTTCCGTCAGGTGTCTGTGTAAATGCACAGACTTAGCTAGAGAGACCAAATTATTCATAGAGTTTCCTGTATTTCATAAGTAGAGGAAGCTTATTTCTACCCAGATGCCACGCCTACCGTACCCGCAAATCGGTAATTTACGATAATTACGAACAGTATTAAAGTCCTAATATTTTGGTTATCTACACTTATAGATGAATACTATATGACACTATCTTTCAAATTACAATCTGACCAATAAGTGTGAGTGAGCTCGAGAATAATTTATGCAGAATTATCTGTTTAAAATTATAGGTGTGGTTACAGTTTGTAACGGAATATCAGACTATATATAGACTATTACCAACATAAGTTTTAGTTTTGAAAGAAAAAATAAAAATCATCAATTATGTGTGATTTTTACTTTGTTTTAATCAGAAATGATGATTAAGACTGAGTTTTTTACTGAAATTGTTTTAAAGTTTTATAGAATTCTGATCTGGTCTGATGTAATCTGACTCTGCAATTGAAATTAATCCTACACGTGACTTGACTTAATTTAAAAAAAACATGTAAAATTTTCAAAGCCCCAAAAAATAATGGGGGCCATGACTTAGTCATACAATATGGATTTATGGTAAATGTCTAGAAGACGGGCTTTTCTAAAAAATTGACATTTTAAATTGCAAGCCTGTGTATTTTGGCCCCCTAAACCATAATCCGTAGGCGGAGGATGAAAATATTAAGTATTTTAGGAGTTATTTGCAAAAGGAATTTGCGAAATTCACTGTTCCGCGACACTGTGTTACCCATCGATGTGAATACCAACAAAGTTTTTTTTTATAGAAATTGTATGTGTGCATTCAGCTTAATCAGCTGTGTGGAGAAACCTAAAATTATGTATAATTTTCATGATCATTCACTAAAGAAAAAGTTACCCGATAAACAATTACACATTATAAGTGTCTATTACAAACACTTGTGTAATGTTATAAAAAAGAGGAATTTTTAAACGAAAACATGTTTTTTTTTTTTTTTAAATAGATTAGATAGCATTAGATACATTAATATTCCTTATTCTAGATTGTAATTTCAATAAAAAAATGTTATTTTTCTTTGCAAATCTGTGGGTTTTAACTTCCTGAACTATAATCCGTACCAATTATGTTTTCAAAGGCTATAAATATAATATAAAACGGTAATTGTCAGTTAGCTACCATCATCTCCGATTTTTTTGTGATTTTTGTATATGGATAGTGCTCGTTTTATCATGAATTTAGGTGAAAAAGTTATTTGTCGGACGCTTCTAGTTTTTTTACATTGAATTTTGAAATTTGTTAATTTACCATGTATTCTGTTGTTGCATTTTTGTGTGGTGCTCTCGAAAGCATGCAACATTTTGTGACGTAACAGGTCCCTCAAGCCGATTTGATGAATATGAAAGACTGCGACCATATGAAATTATGCTCATAATATGTTTATATTTTCTGACCAGCGAAATTTTCGATTTAAATACAACGCTTGTGTGACACTATGCGCAGCAAAGTGACGTTTTTTCTCAGAAATCAAAATACATGTAATTTTTGCAAATTTTAAAATTAAAAATAAAAAAAACTATAAGCTTCCGACAAATAATTTTTTCACATAAATTCATGATAAAACGAACACTATCCATATAAAAAATGTAAAAAAAATCGGAGATGATGGTAGTTAACTGACAATTACCGTTTTATGTTATATTTATAGTCTTTGAAACACAATTGTTACGGATTATGGTTCAGGAGGTTAAAATACAGATTTTCAAAAATATAAAAAATAATTAAAAAGTCAATTTTTCGGAAAAGCCCGTTTTCTAGTCATTTGCCAAAATTAATTATCTAAATATTTTTTTTTTTTGTAATTAACATAGTTATGATTGCGGTCCCTGGCAAGTGTTTTAAATCACATTTTTTATCCACACAGTTACAGTCACTTAGTGCAAGCAGTTATTCGACGATCATTCTTTATCGATAGAATTACTAATAAATGTTATTATTTTACTAGATAAATGTAATTATTATTAATTATAGAAATTATTTATTTAGACCAACTCCTTGGTTTGGCTGATACTCACGATTAGGTCATCGCATACTTTGCGATGAAACTTGTACTGATTGATAATGAGCAGAATGCCAGCGTAATCTCGCCGCACATGCAGCGCAGTGGCGCGTCTTATCGACTGTACCACGGTGGAACTGACATCAAGAAGAGCTGCTGTACTGACATCATCTGCCTCGAACTTTTCCGGCAGTGGCGGCACTGTCTGGGCTGTTGTTTTAGCGTTGCTGTTGTACGTCTGAATGAGCAACCGAGCTAACGAGTGTAAGTCATTAAGCTTGAGGTACTCGATAAGCAACTGCAGATCACTGTCCATGGAGGTGATGTCGCCCAGCCGCAGGTGGCGACGCGTCAGCCAGTCTAGCAGAAAAATCTCCAAATAAGCGTAGTCAAAGTACCGCAACGGCTCATTTTGCACAGATCCAGCGGTCGCCTGTCGTGTTCTCAGCTTCTCGTTAATATCTAGTACAAGACGTCCAATCTGCACCATAGAAAGCTGTTCGCTGACGATGTACATGGCCTTAAGCAGAGGATGCACAAACAAAGCGAACTCTTGTACCTGCGGCAAATATTGCAGTCGTAGTTCTGCCCAACCAAAGCCAAGCTTACGCAGCGCCTGGCGGGCATTGATGATGCACAGCGCCTCGAGAAGATGCCCCCGCCAGGTATCCGGATTCGTCTGCGCATACTGGCGCAACAAATCGCTGTGCTGCTGCTCCGCGATTGGTGCCCTTGCCATAGCTAGTAGTCTCTGCAGTATATACGTTGCGTGCGCGTGTTGATTCCCAAACAGAAGAAACGCCAGCGAAACCTGATAAGGAAATGTGAGACCTAAGATCAAGCCGACGTTCATAAGTAGAGTTATTTTACCTTTTGGGAAAAGTTAAGATCATGCTCCAGATACGGCAGATCTTCTATCATAATAATTTCCCGTTGTACATTCATTGCGCCTGTTGCTTCGTGGGAGGTCCAAAAACAAAAAAATCAGACGATTGTGAAAAGCCACCACAGCACATTTCCAAAAGCATCAGCTGCAAACGCGTAGCAACAATTAGTGAGCTGCTGAGCAACAACTAATAAATAAGTAAAACAAAACTTATCAAAGTGTATCTGATCAGAATGTGATACTTGAGCTCGGTACAATTGATTGCCATACTATTTTTTAACGAATGTATCGATTCTTTTCGCAAGAGGTGTTAGCAGTGTTGACAGCTTTGCATATTTCAGACTGGGTCTAACATATTTCGAAATGAAAATATTTTAAAATTTGTGGAGAAAGGGGTCATAATTAATCGCGACATAACCTTCGCGATTTGGCCGATAAAATGTAAAAAATTCGTAAGTGGTTTAAAAGTTATTAACAAAAAAAAATGAAAAAACTTCTTTAAACAACACTGTATAGCAATACTGCGAACATTTTTAACATGAATTGCACACACTTGTGAGACAATTTTTGTAAGCAAAGACAAATAACTAAATTAAAAATACTAAAAAAAAAATCACGGTGGCATAAACGTAGTAACAAACTTTGATGAATTAGTGAAACGATTTCCCGCATTTTGCTGCGGATAAGCGCAGTATTCAAGAGGTTAAAACCTGGTCACATTGGACAATTTGGTCTGCAAGTTGTATGAAAATCGGGGAACCATCGACGACTTTATTTCTTAAATTAATCCGAGAATAAAACAAACTCCGCCATATCGTCGGAACTTTTTCAACCGACAGTTCAACATTGCATGGAATTTATTTGTGTAAAATTACACTTTCCGGTTTTTTCTGTTTTATAACCTGTTCATATATTCCGCCGTCATTGGAATTGTCAGTCTATTTGCAACACTTGTCTGCAATAAAGACTGTTTTCAACCTGTTATCAGACAGGGATCACTTTATAGTCCTTGGTGACTTTAATGCTCCTAAATGTGACTGGACACCAAGTGTTGGTGAGACTTATTTTTTGCCTTCTCGGCAGCATGACCTAGTTGACGGTCTGTTTGATATGTCATTGTCGCAGGTCAATCATATCAAAAACTTTGGAAACAGATACTTGGATTTATGCATCGTATCTGATCCATCTAGGGTGTCTCTAAAAAGGACTCAACCACTTTCTTTACTAGAAGATTCTTATCATCCCACTTTTGAAGCTACTTTTGATTTAGGCGTATGTTTTGTTAAATATGAAAAACTGTGTAAATGTATACGCTGCTTTAGAAAAGCAGACTTTGTATTATTGAACTTTTTAATTTCCATCTGCGACTGGTCAGAGCTTTCTTTACTCGACTACTGATATTTCAGTAGCGGTAAGCATATTTTATAAGACCATTGACGCTTTCTTTGATATTTGTGTACCGCGTTTCTATCAGACATGCTCGAGTAAGCCACCATGGTTTACAAAAGAGCTATCTCGCCTTAAACATTTAAAAACTAGTTTATTCAAAAAATATAAAATTAATAATTACAGTTTAGGTTTTTCCCGTTTTTTAGCTGCGCGATTAAATTTCTCGGTCCTTAACGCGAAATGTTATAAAAACTATTTAGCTCGTTGTAGGTCTCAGTTCCTTGAGATCCCTAAACAGTTTTATATTTTGTTAATATGAAGCGTAAATCTTCTGTCTTTCCCTCAAAGTTGTCATTTGAAAACACTACTGCAAACACCGACCAAGCCATGGCCTACTACACAAAAGATTCATGTTTATCCATACAATATTCCTTGCTCAAATGGTATCTTCACCCCTATTCTAAACGAAAATTCACTTGTTAAGGATCTTCACTTGGTTAAACCAGTTTTTTCACCAGGTCCCGACGGTGTTCCCGCTTGTGTACTTCGGTTCTGTGTCAACTCCCTAAGTAAGCCATTGCTCAAACTATTTTCGCTGTCCTTAGATACTTCATCCTTTCATTCCATTTGGAAGGAATCTTTTATCATTCCCTTGTTTAAGAAGGGCAGTAAGTCTGAAACAAGCAATTATAGAGGTTTCTCTAAATTTTCGTGTATACCTAAATTCTTCGAGAATGTTTTAACTCCTCACTTGCAACATTTCTGTAGATCCGTCATACGCCTTCTCAGCACGGATTTATAAAACGTCGCTCAACTACGACAAATTTACTGGAGCTCCTTTGTTATAAAAGGAAAGTTTTCAGGAAAATCTTCAAACTGATGTTATATACACTGATTTCAGTAAGGCTTTTGACTCAGTAAATCATTCCCTTCTTGCACATAAACTAAGCCTCTTAGGCTTCACACCAAAGCTTCTTAATTGGATTGTGAGTTATCTGAATGGCAGAACCCAAAGAGTTATCTTTAAAAATGTATTTTCACACCTTCTTCATGCCACATCTGGCGTTCCTCAGGGTAGCCATCTAGGCCCCTCCTTTTTACGCTTTTCATCAATGACCTCCCTTTGGTCATACACAACTCCCGTACTCTCATGTATGCGGACGATGTAAAGCTTTGTTATCAATTTAAAGATGACTACTGCCACTCTTACTTACAAGCCGACCTAAATAGTTTTCATTCCTGGTGTTGTGCAAATCTCTTAACTAAGGTTTTCCGAACATATTTCCCATATGGTCAATAAAGCCATGGGTGTGCTTGGCTTTAGTAAGAGATGGTCTAAGGAGTTTGACGATTGTTATGTAACAAAGACCCTCTACACCTCACTTGTTCGTCCAATTCTGGAATATGGATCATGCGTATGGTGTCCCCAGTACACTACTCACAAAAACCGCATTGAATCTGTATAAAATTTTTTTTTAATTTTCGACTTACGAGGCCTTAACTGGGACGTAAATTTAAGACTTCCTTCCTATGGCAGTAGACTTCTACTACTTAACTTACCTTCTCTATCTAATCGTAGAACCATGCTGGGTGTAGTATTTATCAATAACCTCATCCAAGGTGACATTGACAGTGTTAACCTGGTTAGCCAGTTACACTTTTCTGTCCCTTGCAGATTAACACGTAATTACTTACCACTAACTCTTCCTAATTGTAGGTCGAACTATGCCCTTCACGATCCGTTTAGGGTATTATGTTAGGACTATAATAATCTTTACTTTCTTTTTTCTAACGCTTCCTCTGTTGCATGCCTAAAATTTGAAATTTTTGTCCTACCTATCTAGAAATTAAGTAATCTTTCCTCGAAATTCTTTTCTATCTCGGTATCTTTGCATGTCTGCGTTCTCTATTTCGCGTTTCGCGTTTCGAGTCGTACGTCAGACGACTGTGCCCCTCGGTCAGTTGGGCGGGAGGTTGACATTCGCTGTTTCTGGGATCCGCGCGTAACAAGCATCGGCTTGGTTTTGCAAGGACCACTTGATTATACATTCATTGGATCAACGTCCAAAAAAAAAAAAAAAAGTAACGAGGAGTCGAACAAGCCCGACAGTAAGATACCCTTCGCCCAATTGTAAAAATACTTTACAAATATGTAAGCACGTGTATGCACATAGAGAATTTTTGACAACTATCATCATATTATATTATGATATAATATAATATATATATATATATATATATATATATATATATATATACTTATATATATAATGTATCATAATATAATATAATATAAATATATAATTTGTGTATGTGTATAATGAAGCAGAACGTTTTGAATTCAATACTTTGCTTAATATTGATAAAAATTATTAAATTAATTATTCTTAGAAGCCCAAGTGGTCACACTGGTAAATTTAGCCTGCAAATTCAATGAAAATTGGGGAGTTATCGGGTGCTATATCTTTTAAACTGAGCCAAAAGTTTAAAAATTGTACTATGTATATTCGACTTCTTTCGTCGAGTTCTATTAAAATACAAATATGTAAGCACGTGTATGCACATAGAGAATTTTAGACAACTATCATCATATTATATTATGATATAATATAATATAATATATATATATATATATAAGCACGTGTATGCACATAGAGAATTTTGGACAACTATCATCATATTATATTATGATATAATATAATATAATATATATATATATATATATATAAATATATTAAGAAGAGTTAGCCAGACTTGGCCTGAGGAGGAGTAGAAGCAGGAAGGAGACGGGAAATAACTAAGGAACTAAGTAACTTGTTAATCAAATGTTGTACGATGAATTTATGTAAAACTGAATCCTTTGAGTACGAAGAAATAAAAAAAAAGAATGCAATAAAAACACGCAGATCTCGTATTGTTTATTATCTTCCGAAATCGCAATATCTGGTCGCAAATCCCCTTATTTATTCATGGCATACACCTTTTTATTGCTATGGGCTAATGTCTTAAGTGGTTGTTGTTTTCGCTAGTGGTTCTAGTCCAGAGTGCGCTTCACTGGTTGCTGTCCAGACTAATATATTTCTCAGTAGTGGTTCTTGTCCATACTCAGAGTTTTCGCTTTGCTGATTGTTGCACGCGCTAATAGGTTTCTCTCCTTCCTTGTAAAATTAATACTATTTTGTTTTTTAAAATAAACATTTAACTGTGTGTGAGAATTTCCTTTATTTATTCATGACACTCACCCAGCTACACAATATATATATATATATATATATATATTTATATATATAATATAATATAATATAAATATATAATTTGTGTATGTGTATAATGAAGCAGAACGTTTTGAATTCAATACTTTGCTTAATAATGATAAAAATTATTAAATTAATTATTCTTAGAAGCCCAAGTGGTCACACTGGTAAATTTGGCCTGCAAATTCAATGAAAATTGGGGAGTTATCGGGTGCTATATATTTTAAACTGAGCCAAAAGTTTAAAAATTGTACTATGTATATTCGACTTCTTTCGTCGAGTTCTATTAAAATCAGATTTCAGATTTTTCGCCAACTGCAATACTGCTTGAAATATGCTAAACTGACAACACTGTTTCGCTTACCAAACAATGCTTCTGTATCCGACCCTGCTCATATCGATATATCGGTTCGCTAATATCCATGTTGATAACAAATTCATCAATTCATTTGTCATCAATTGTAAAATTATGTTATTATCGACAATTTAATATACGAGAGTCGCGTTTTATTTACAGTACAATACAAATATAGAAAAATGCTGTATTTGGAGGATTATTTAGAGAGTATGATTACCGAACCATCAAACGCAAACGCAATTTTCGTCTCAATTTAATTTGTTTATTTAGTGATTGAGCATCTGCCGCAGGAGCTTCGGGACAGATTCACTGAGATGCGCGAGTTGGATCTTGCCGTGCAGAGTAAATTAAATACGAAATATGTTATATTCACAGTATAATTGTACTGACTATAATTATTTGAAAAAGATAACATGGACTCGCTGGATAAGAAGTCACGGCTCTTCTTTCAACAATGTAAGCGCGGTGAATTGCAAGACGAATCGATGGATAACGAATTCCACAGTCTGCGGGGTGAGTACTTCAAAGTAATGGAGGATGCTGACGAAAAAGTAGCTATTGCTACTCAAATACACGAGCTCGTTGAGCGTTATTTGCGTCGACTAGATAGTGAACTTTTTAAGTTTAAATGCGAACTGGAGGCTGATAACAATGGCATTACGGAGATTTTGGAGAAACGCTCATTGGAGCTGGATGGAAACAATTCCACAGCCGCAACAGCGCTTCTTTTTAGTATCAACCAGAAGGAAAATCGCTACTACAATACGAGTACTGTCAGCAATAGTAACCTAATCGGTGGCAGTCTAAACAGCTCTGCTGGCATCATTGCCAGTACAGGCATCGTTAGTGGAAGTATGATCGTTAACAATTCTGCATTAAGCAACATATCTAGCATGAACAGCCAAGTCGCAGGTCATCAGCGACACCGAAAGTTGGAAAAGCGACGTGAAACAATATGCACGGTTCCTGTGCAAGAAAAGCGTGCCAATATTAATCAATCATTGCCAGTAGCAAGCATTCCTGTCGCTGGGAGCGGGAGTTCTCTTATTAATCCTACAGCTGCTAATCATGTGAACAGTATCACTACCCATGTGTCCCTACCAGTAGCCATTAGTAGCACCAATCATGGCGTAACCGTCCCTGTCAGTGGAAATGTGGTTCGTCAGCTGCCAGGGAATCTTACAGCTCACAGTGTACTAAGCAGCAACAATACTAACATTGGTACAGGAGCATCTCCTGTTGCAACGACAAATAATAGCATCAGTGTTGGAGTCGGTCTAAGTGCAGTTGCGGGTGCAGGCCCTAGCACAAGCGTTGTTGGCAACCATGGAAATACTATGGTCAGTTATAACCTTCAACAACTGACCGGCGGTGCCGCTGCTTCAAGCGCGATTGCTGCAGCCGCAAGCCAAGCAATAGTGGCCACTCAACAAATGCCCCAGGGCCGACGTACAGCCAGCCTAAAAGCTAGCTTTGAAGCTATACATGGGGCTGGTGTAGCTGGAAGTACGGAGTTTTGGTCAGCAGCGGCGGCGCACAATAGCAACATACAACCAGCTGCAGGATCACTTGGCAGCAATACACACCATCATCATCAGTCGCAACAACAACAACATCAACACCAACATAATCAACATCATCATCAACATCATCAAGAAAAAAAGAATAAGAAGTAAGTACTTTTTGATCGCATTCACCGTATATATGCATGTACATATTAAGTTGACATTTCCTATAAAATGTATTGGTAATTGTCTGTTAGCTGCCATCATTTCCGATTTTTTTTAAAAATTGTCTATCATGGATTATATTATAATTATATCAATTTATCATGCATTTAGGTGAAATTATTTGTCAGACGCTTCTAGTTTGTTTTATATTTTATTTTGAAATTTGCAAAAATTACATGTATTTTGTTGCTGGCTATTTCTGTGAAAAACGTCACTTTGCTGCGCATAGTGTCACACCAGCGATGTATTCTTAACAAAAATTTCGCTGGTAAAAAATAAACATTTTATGAACAAATATCAAGAATGGATTTATTCGATGGTTGCCTGACGAACATGCAGAATTTCTGATCACACCATTAGACTCGATGATGCGTGTTAGGAAAATTGCTTAACCCAAATAATGTAAATAAGTCGATATATACGTGTAACAAACAGCATCGGTGATAAGAAACAAACGGCGAAAAAAAATTCGTCGGCGCATTATTTCTCACGGTCGTAGTCTCTCATTTCCAGGACTACACAAAAATGCAACAACAAAATACAGGGAAAATTAACTAATTTTAAAAATAAATATAAAAAAGCTAGAAGCGTCCTGTTAATTGTAATTTTAAGTTTTGAGATACTTATGAGATTTATGAGGTCATGACCAGGCCATGACATCCTATTATTTGTTGGGACTTTGTAGATTTGTAAGATTTGCAGACGTAATGACGAAATTCGACTCAAAATGTATACATTTATAATATAATATATATAACATAATATTTTATATTTTGCATATGTCGCATATTCAGGACATGACATTTTTTTGAGGACCTGTGTAATTTATGTGCCTGTAAAATGATTTTCATTTTGATTTAATGAAGATATCTCCTTTAAGAGTGTAAAAATGTTTTTAAATCCTTAGGCCATATATTGTTCCTCAGGATCACTTGCTGTGCTCATTTAATCATGTCCGTCTGCTTGTATATTTGAACACACAGATCTCAGCTATTAGAAAAACTAGTCGAAAAGGAAACAGTCACGCGGTGACTGTAATGGGCCATGGATTTTTAGCTTATATTCTTAAAGTATAACGTAACAAAATAAATAAACAACTAGGCTACTACAGCGACGCATCGCGTCTTTTAACAGAGATGCATAAGACCCTTTATTAATAAATTACGTATTACATTTGTGAAGTGGCCTGTCTTGTACAACAAAACCACTATTGCGATCTGAGGCGAATGTGGCAGGAGCAAAGCGAATGATATTTATTAAAATTTGTTTGTTGTTATTATTAAAAATTCTGTTAATGTAATTGAACATTTTTAAAGAAGAAAAAAATACTTCCAAGTAATCGAAAAAACAATTAAAATTAAACTTCCACCTCCCTTGGGATTGGAACCTCGGACTATTGGTTTGGCAGTCGATTGCTTTACGCACTTGTCTACCGCAAGAGCTGTGTGCTGAATTTGAATTGTGTTGAATTTGACAATTCATTCTCTCACAAAAAATATTTGCAGATTGGAAAAGTAAAAAAAGCAACGCTCCCCAGAGATTTGAAAACTTCAACATGCATAACTATTATGATTATTATCCGATAGGGCTTAAAGTTGTATAATAGGTTTACATTGTTATTATATATGTGTATGCCAAAGCAAAGTTGAGGCTTCATTACTTTGCTCAACAATCAAACATTAAATTTACTAACTCATTTAGGAGAGCGGTGGGCATGGTACCCGAAATTTTAAATAAACTCCTACTGCTTAGAATTTACGGGAATCTTCATATTAAATTTAGAGTCTATAGCTTTACTAGCTTCTAACTAATAACTGAGACGTGCATGCCAAATGCTATATGAACTCCAAATTACAATCCAATCGGACCAATTTCACAGAATTTATTTAATTTATCGTGTTTTTTTTATGTATGAGAGGCTCTGCTCTGCTTTAAGAAGTTGAAATCGCCACGAGGGGCCTCTTCAGTTTAGGAAACAAGAAAAAGTCACAGGGGAGATAGATCTGGGGAATACGGTGGCTGCGGCATCATTAGTGGGTTGTTTTTGGCCAAAAAGTCGCACACAAGCAACGTTGTGTGAGCAGGGGCGTTATCGTCGTGCAAAAGCCAATTTTTGTTCTTCCACAAATCCGGGCGTTTCTGGCGGATTGCTTATTGGGTCATCGCGGACAGAGTCTAACATGTCTTTAGTAATGTTCATGCGATGCTGTTTTTGGTCGCAATTGAGCAAATTTGCCCTAATCATTGATAAAAATCGAATGGCACGAGCCAATCGATATGTTTAGGTCCTCAGCAACTTCTATAACGGCGATTCGACGATTGGCCAATACCATTTTCTCGACTTCATTAATTTTTTGTCTGTTGTTGAAGTGCTCGGGCGTCCGGCACGTTATTCGTCGTTTACTTCTTCTCGTCCTTCTGAGAACATTTTGTACCACTGATAAACGTTGCTTCGGTCCAAGGTAGCTTCTCCGTATGCCACAGTCAACATTCGGAATGCATCCGGCAACTTAATTTCGTTTTTCAGGCAAAATTTGATACAGGTTCTTTGATCCTTTTTTTGGAATAGGTAAAAATCGAAGACGATCCAAACGACGTGCAAGCAAAGCAGCTGTCAACAATTAAGTGAACATTCAAAATGGCCGAGCTTGTCTGCATAAGTGACAGACATGAGTAACGCCACAAAAAAAAATCGAAATTCGATTATACGTGACCCGCGAAAATTCAAAATTCGCGATACTTTTTGAACACACCTCGTATCTGCCTGTCCACCTGTGTATTTCAATGCAAACTAGTCTCATTTTGAGAGCTCTCTTGATGAAACTTCGCACGCATGCTTTTTATTACTGCAAACTGTATATAAACTTATGTTATTATTGTAAATTTATCATCGACTTTTATCTCTACTAATAACATTTCCTTAATGAAATTTTCATCAAAATTGGACCATTATAACATTTAGCTACCATAGAAACATACGCCCGAAATGCGGTTTTAGGTATGAAAACGTGTGTTATTGTGAGAAAAATATTGTGACATCGGTCTCAATTGAAAGTACCATTCCGTTAATGTTGGCTTATATTCTATATACTAAAGCTTCTTAGGATTAATCAGGTCAAAACTAAGAAATTTGCTAATGTAATTTCTACAGTAGTTAGAGACCATAAATGAATGTGAGGGTTGTGTAAGGAGATAGCTAGGAGTACACAACTAAAACTTTTAAAACCACTATAGGAAAATTTCACCTCTGTCAATTTACTTTCAATAAACTATGCTGTAATGGCTATGATATCTTGATTATTTGATTTGATAAAACCTTGCATTAAGAATTAAAAACAAGTAAAAATAATGTAAAATCAAATAACTGTACATACGGATATAACTAAAGCACATAATATTTGTTTTCTTTTTAAGGAAACTGAACTGCAGTATCTCTATGCCAGGAGGCATTGCTCTTCAAACTTTGGGCGCAACCTCGTCGGGTAACTCGATTACGTCTTCATCACCATCCATAAGTGTGGACTCTATAGACATGCTGTCAAACAACCCCTCTGTTGGAATACAGCACGTGAACATTAGACACGCCGCAATGGTTATTAATCCACAATCTGCAAATCAATTGTCAACCAGCCATGCAACAGCAGCAGTCGTCGCAACCTCTAACGCAATCAGCGTGGCCGCAACTCCTGTAGGAGTGTCAAATATTAACAGTATGACGGCGGCTACTATTGAACTTCCTAGTTCGGCGCTCACTCCAAGCACAAATCTAACAATATGCGAGAACGGGTTGGTAGTAGAACAAACTAATGAAGGGGAGTGGTCTTATGATCCGAATGAGCCACGTTATTGCACCTGCAACCAAGTGTCTTACGGAGATATGGTGGCTTGTGACAACGACGCCTGTCCATACGAATGGTTCCACTATCAATGCGTTGGAATAACGCAGCCGCCAAAAGGCAAGTGGTTTTGCCCCAAGTGCACAGCCTCAATGCGACGACGCGGGAACCGTAAGAACTAATGGCCTTTAGTTGGTTCATAAAAATAGATGATGAGAACTTATTATCCAATAGGTAACAGGCAACGCAGAGAATCGTTTAAAAATTGTATTGACACACACTTGTTTTAATATGTATTTAGATTGTGTATGTATTAACAAATGATTTCACAAATCTACAACACACCGGTTTTCACATTATAAAACAATTCCAAACTTAACATTTTCTAATTATGGTATTCAAATATTGCACTATTGTCCAAATATCCGGATTTTGGCAAAAGGTCAATTTTACAGTGGAGTCTTAAAATTTCAGATACGTATTACGAAAATAAATCAGGACTTTTTGTATGTATGTCAATGAAGGCGAGCTTAAGTCTTCATTGAACATTTAAACTTTCTCTCATATTAGTTAATTGTTTCTATGGTAGCCATATGCTTAAAAACCGCCAATCAGGAAAAAGAGTACATTCCTATGTTTTGATTGAAACCCATTTCCTCTATATCGGACAAAGTTTTGACTGCTTGTTTGTGAAATAATGAAAAATAATAAAAATGTATCAAGAGGTTCAGCTAAACGAAATATGTGCAGATAGATATTTTTAAAACTCAAAATTTAACAAACGAATTAGCGCTAATCTATTTCTTATTAGCCAATAAATGATTGTAACGTTTTACTGTTTATAAGAAACTTCAACTAAATTTCATTTAGTATGTATATTTATACACTTCAAACATTGAAAATGTCAAAAAAAAAACTACTTATAAACTATATATAAAAACTTATAGTAACTGTGCAACTGTATGTAACAGGCAAAAGGAGCCGTGGCAGGCCCCTCAAAGTATATGTATTCTTCCTCAAGATCACTGGCGGAGTCGATTAAGCCATGTCCGTCTGTCCATCTGGTGTCTGTGTGAACCATTCAATTTGACATAGACGTTCCTATATATCATAAGCACTAAAAGCTTATTAGTTCGGATGAACCGATCGTAATTTGCGATTATTATCCAATGCACTGAAGTCTTAACATTCTGTTTCGGTATACATATAGATAAATACTATATGGAACTCGAATTCATACACCTCTAATACACAATCCGATCGGACCAATAACACAGAAGTAATTCAAGTTAACGCTTGTGTTTGTGTGAGATCGAGTAAGCAGAATAATTTGTGCAGAATTATCTCCTTGATATTAAAAGTGTGGTTACAAATTTGTAACCGAATTTCAAAATTGGGCGAATGGTATCCTACTATCGGGCGAGTTCGTCTGTAGCCTTACCGACTTGTTCTTATTATCGCACTTGGAAAATCAGCAAATTTACTGTAAGAGGTCATGGATTTTCAGGTTATATTCTTAAAGTAACATCAAATAAATGAACAAAACAAATAAGTAAGTAATAAGTAAGAAGTAAATAAAGAATACTTATTTCCCCTTGGAGAATCGAATTCAAACATTTTGATTAAGTGGCCGGCGGATCGCGCCAATAAAAATTGATTCATAAGACCCTTTATTAATAAATTACATGTAAAATTTGTGAAGTGATCGGGCTTGTGCAATAAAAACACTACTGCCGACTGAGACAAATGCTGCAGGAGCAAAGCAAATGATATTTATTAAAATTTAATTTTCTATTATTTAAAATTTAGTAAAAAAAAATTATTTCTTAGTTCTGAAAAAAAAATTAAAATAAAACTTCTATATCACTTGGAGGATTGGTTTGGCAGTCGACTGCTTTACGCACTTGTCTACTGCAACAACTGTGCGCCGCTCGGTAAAATTGAAATTTCAATCTCAAACACACAAGAAACCATTTGCAGATTAAAAAAGTAAAATAGCAATATCACACAGGCAACGCTTCCATTCAACGCGGGTGGTGACGGGTTCAGCAATGTCAGTTATTTAAGAGTCTTTGTTAACGTATATAACATATTTATTATCCGATCGAGTTGCAAAAAGTTAAGGCATTAATACTTTGTTCATAATTAACATATTAAATTTAGCAACACATTAGCAGGGATGGTGGGTGTGCTACCTGAAATTTTAGATTAAAGTTAACTGCTTGGAATCTTCATATCAAATTTGGAGGGTCTAGTTTTTTTATTAGCACAAAATCAGACGTTCATACAGATGAACAGACATGGTTAGATCGACTCGGCTAGTGATCCTGAGCAAGAAAGAAAGACAAGGAGTTTTAGATTTATTCGTTATATTTTTCAGCCAAGCATAGCAGTGCCGTTGGAGCATAAAATCACTGAAAACAAAAATTAGCTTAGAGCTAAATGAAGGCGAAACATCTTTTCGCAAATGTGCAGTGTTTGCCGACTATCCAAAGACATCCGGTCAAATGCTTACTATGCAGATTCTCCCGGTGTCATATTTCCGTCAGCAATCTGGAGACTGTTGACTTTAGTTAACTATTCCCTATTTTATTTTAGGGAACCTAATTATAAAGTGTAGGGCGTTAACGGATTGTAGAACTTTAACGGACGAAACGGACCTAAGATCCCCTATGGGAGTGTCTGTGGGCTCCTCAAGCCAAACTGACTTCAAGTCTGCATGATCTTAAAAGTTTTGGGCTGACAATTTTAAGTTTTGCAAGTGTTATGCCTAGCATGAGATTCTGTAATTGCATCATCAACATTGCTTTAAGAATTGTATTTACGATGACTGTTAGTTGATTAATTTGACTTTGGACTCTGGTATTCACTTCCACCTGTCTATTGTGTGCGTTGATCAGCTGAGTTTCTGTAAATCTACTTCTTTCTAAATCCCTGGCATCTGGGGTGCCTGCTACGACTTTTAGCATGGAACCTGCCATGTGTGCCCAATGCTTCTAACCAATCCCTTAAGTGAGCTACGTCTACGCTCAATAATTTTCTCATATGCGATTGTGGGAACTTGTCAAACGAGCTGGCTGTTCCTCCACTATGCGCATATATTCCGAGAGGTTTGCCGAGTGCCAAACAGAGGTAAACTCCTCCCATACCAAGACTCGTCCCATGACAACGGGGTTGTATTTGGCACGCGAGTAGTCGGTGATGTGCGCTGAGGCCAAAGATATAGAAAGGAAGAGGATAAGTCCAACCCTGTAAGCGAAACTTTAACTAAGTGTTTGTTTGTAAAGAGGATAATCCAACACCTAACTTAAATGCTATATGCCGATAGCATTAAATCCTTTAAACCTAATTAAAGTTATGTCAAGTGGCAAAAAAAATTAAAATTAATCAATGTACGCGCATTTATTTTGGGGTGAGCTACCATAAGTTGTCTTTATGGACCACCCTCCCCTTAATGAGGACTGTAGTCCCCATGTCCGCTTCAACAGCTCTTTCCTCACATAGAAGCGTGAGCTTGTTGCCGAGTCTTCGGTTGGACACTTTCTCACCAACCTCAAACGACCTGTTTTGCCAAGCGGCATTCTCTCTGGCCCTGAGCGCAGTTTGAGTCTTTATTGTAGATTTCTTCTTGAGACTCATCGGGGTGCGCTTGAATGATGTCAGCCGGCCTCCTGGTGATGACCGAGTGAATCGACTTGTTGTAGTGGGCGGTGGCTAATATGATGACTTCCATCGTCGCTTATGCCCTTATCTATTTTTAGGCATCTGGCGAGCTCCAGCAGGGTGCTGTGGAAACGCTCTACCTGCCCGTTGGAGGTGCTGTGCAGTGGTGGTGCGTTTGCAACGTAATTGTGTGTGAGTTCAGCGATGGTTCGTTGTCGCAGTATATCGTTCTAGCCCCCGGGAAAAAGATCATGAGTAGAAGCTGCGCTGGCTTCAGGTCTCCAATGGTTCTCGAGCTAATCGGCTGGACAACAGCAAATTTGAAAAACTTGCCGACGAAAGTGAGGAAGAATCTCATGTCGGTAGAGAAAATGTCTATGTGCGTGTCTATTAGCGTTTCGCCTCTTATTCCCGAATAAAATGAATGTCTCTTTAGACGGGAGGCGTGCTTCTTTCAGAACTATCTGATTCTGGAAACAGTTCAACGGTTTATCTGTCGACTCGATCGTGTGGGTGAGGGAGAGCTCGCTATGGATTGTTGCTGCGCAGGACTCGGTTTCTTGTTCATCCAAAGCATTTAGCTGTTGTTTGGACAATTCATCCGCCACGAGATTCACTTTGCCGGGCTTGTAAAAGATCCGGGCATTAGACTCGTGTTTGCGCGCTTTCCATCTCTTAATCTTTGCATTGCGCCTATACCGTATGCTGAAGCATCTGTCGTTAGATCAAATGGCTTTGTATAATCTGGGTATCTAAGCATGACGTCCTCTGACGTCAAAATGTTACGCAGCTTCTGGAACGCTTGTTGCTGAGCTTCAGAAAGGCGCACCTGAATGTTCCTCGACCTGTGCTTGTTGACTGTTCCATTTTCGACCTTTAGTATACCCGAAATGGGCCTTGCTATGGTAGCGAAATCTGTAATGAATCATCTGCAGTAGCTTGTAAGGCCTAGAAACGATCTAACCTCGTACACTATCTTGGGTTCTGGGAACACTTTTATGGCCCTAACTTTCTCTGGGTCCGTTGTTGCACCATAGCTCGTTGCTATGAACCCCAGAAAGTTCACACTATCCTTAAAAAAATGCGACTTTTCGACAGATACCCTTATGTTTGCTTCATGTAGTCTCTGTAAGACCCAATCCACATGTCTGACATACGACTCCTCGTCTTTCGAGAAAATGATTACATAATCAACATAAACGTAGCAAAATTTGCCTACTTGCTCACGGAGGATGTCATCAATGGTTCTTGAAAGATGCTGATGGCGTTTTTAAGGCCGAATGGCAGTTACTTGAACTCATACTTTCCCCCGTTTACTGAAAGACGTCTTTTCACTGTCGCGCTCCGCAAGTGTGATTTGATGGTATCCGGATTTAAGATCCAGAATTGAAAAGTAACGGGCTCTGCCCAAATTGCCTATCATTGCGATGTTTGGCATCGGGTATTTATCGGGAAGTGTTCTCTTATTGAGTTTGCGAAAGTCTATTACTAGCCGCTTTTTACGGTTGTAAGGGGTTGCCGATTTTTGAATGATGTAATTTTTTAAAAGGTCTTGAATCTCCTTATTGACAAAGTTGGCTACGCCCATTGTGTACGGATAGAGTTTGGCATAGATGGGTTCCTCACTCACTGTTCTGATGGTGGCAACTACCGAAGTGTTGTAAGGGAGCGCCTCATTCGGGTCTGCAAAGGTCTTCTTATGGGTTCTTATCAGTTTTAAGAAAGTACTCCGTAGCGAAGTCGGGACGAACGCCATATAACCCTTTGTGTGGCCCTAATAAAATTCTTTAACGTGCCGGTGTCGATAAGGAAGCTCATATCTAGCCCTGCCACTCTTCGACTGATGACGGGCAGCAGGGAATTTCCCCTAAAATATTGAGGGAATCGGAGTCGGCCTCATCGACAATCTGTGCCGCCGCTCTGCTGGCGGCACTGACGAATGACTCAGTTCCCTGCCCTGCAGCCTGAGGTTGTAGCTCTGCCTGCTGAGATGTTTTCTCATGTTGGCGGGCATTTGGCCTACGTTACCTATCCTCTTGCCTTTTTGCAAAGTTGGCTGCGAACGCATATCTCTCATGGTTCGGAATTTTTCGCACAAGCTCTTGGCCAAGGTTGGTTCGTCAGACATATTGACTTTATTTGTCAACAATGTCAGTTTTTTTCAAGCTTATCATAGTATTGCAGCAAGGGCAAGCCTTGACGTAGCGTACATAATTCTTGCTCAATCACATGAATTGGCCTTTTGTAGCTGTATGTGAAATCAAGACGACTTATAATTGCGTCAAAGTTAAGCACTGTCCCGAACGATGCCAAAACAGCATCAGCCGGTCCCCTGATCTTGCTTCTAATAATTATCACAGCCTGATAATGGCGTGAACTGCCATTATATGGCTTAAAAATGTGATAAGCGGCGAGGGTTGCCTGTCTCCAGAAAACATATGATTCCTGGACTCCCGCAAATTCCGGCAGACACTTAACGGCATCCAATGGCTCATAACTACGCACGCTGTTTATTATTTGAATAGCAGTGTACGCCTCCACTTCTGGCGCGACGATATGTGTTGCTGCTATTTGCTCGGACAACTGATTGACTCTATTTGTAAGAGCCTCTTCCCTTTGCCGGCTCAAGGCTGTTTGTTCAGCTAAAGCTGAATTGACAGCCGCCTGTATGATCACTTTCAGTCGTTTTGGTTCCATAGCGCTATTTATTCGGCGGGGACGGCGAATGAGTCTTGGTGCTGGAACTCGAATACGCTGTTCGTCGCCTTCAGAGTCAGATTCACTATACTGCTAACGCGTATCTCTATACCGTCCGAACGGCGATGACATGAACTTGAGACGTAAACCAATTACATGCAACACGACGAAATATGTGCAGTCCCCATTACGCTCGTACAGAGCATTAAAAAGATATTTTTAAAACTCAAAATTTAACAAACGAATTAGCGCTAATCTATTTCTTATTAGCCAATAAATGATTGTAACGTTTTACTGTTTATAAGACACTTCAACTAAATTTCATTTAGTATGTATATTTATACACTTAAAACATTGAAAATGTAAAAAAAAAAACTAATAAACTATATATAAAAACTTATAGTAACTGTGCAACTGTATGTAACAGGCAAAAGGAGGCGTGGCAGGCCCCTCAAAGTATATATATTCTTGCTCAAGATCACTGGCGGAGTCTATTAAGCCATGTC
This sequence comes from Zaprionus inermis, assembly GCA_018151445.1. NCBI lineage: Eukaryota > Metazoa > Arthropoda > Insecta > Diptera > Drosophilidae > Zaprionus > Zaprionus inermis. The sequence goes on along the minus strand of JAECXD010000683.1, from coordinate 15,773 downwards.
CGCATGTCTGTTCGTCTGATATCCGTGTAAAAGCTAGAGACACAAACTTTGGCAAAGAGGCTCCTGTATATCATGAGCAGAGAGTTTATTGTTTAAAGTTTAGATGCCACGCCCACCTTCCCGAAAATCGGTAATTTGCAATTATTTAGCAAAGTATTGAAGTCTTAACAATCAGCTTCGGTATACATATAGATGAATACTATATGAAGTTATCCTCAAAATCGTGCTTAAAATCATCCGATCGGGCTTATAAAATAAAAGTTATTCAAGTTAACGTTTTCAGCACAAATTTATGGTACGAGAAGCAGCCTGCGCTCTGCTGTGAGTAGCTGACATCGACGTCGCAATGCGTTTTGTGAGCGGGTTTTTTTTTGTGAGTAACATCGATTAAGCAATAGGTGGCAGAATTATCTGTTTGAAATTATAAGTGTGATTACAAGTTTGTAACGAAGTGTATCTTATGTCGGGTGAGCTCGACTGCAGTCTTCGTTACTTGTTTCTATTAACTAAGACCATAAAGATAAATAAAGTGCTATTGAAGTTAATCCGCAGTGTGCATGACGCTTACGTTACTTATACCCTTGCAGAAGGTATATTCATTTTAACCAGATGTTGCGCCATATTATTGCAGGCCGCTTAAGTTTAGGGTCCAGCGTTGTTAAATGTGCCTAACAACGCGTGTTAGCTTGGATATGATTTAGTCGCTGTCCAGGTATCTCGCAGTCAATATGAGAGATAATTGTAACAAAATTTTTAGGTTGATTATGCTGGGAGCTTCACTTCGCTCTCTTATCGTTGGCCTTGTGGTTCAGCGAATATATCAATAATAAAGGTATGTAATAACGGCAAAGTCGGAGCAAGTACATTTATTGTATTGTAGTATGAAATTGGATAAACCTAAAAGCTGGACTTATAAGCTACAAAATTACGACAAATTTGGAGCAAATGGATGAAGTGCAGTGCAACTTTGGAAAATTATTTGTTTGTTAACTACTGCCCCCTTAAGTCTATGATCGTCCTCGGTAACTTTATAGCTCTTGATAAACTTCTGTACCTCCCGCGTAGCTTGTCTACTCTATGAATTGACCATATGATGATAAAGCCACTTAAGATGACGCTTAGAGCCTCACCGGCGATTATCTTCGTCTTTGACGTCTTGGATGACCCGAAGATTATCATATCAAAAGGTTGCGGTACACTTAAGACTGGGTTGTGACTAACGATGTTAAGCAGCGGTGACCCCGCTATGCCGGGTTTCCTATTTAGTATCTTACGCAGGTTCATATATTTCGTGCCATTGTTGATTGTGGAGAATTGGAAAGTGACGATGTGTGTCTCGTTCATAGTGATCTCTGAGCCATCGTCTGCACTGACCCTTAGTGTGTTCTCGTTGATTATTATGATTCCATCCATGTGCTTGCACAGAGGTGTCTTCTGCCGTTCATTTGCAAACGGATGCGAAGGTGCTGTTACGCATTCGTTATTCGCTAGTACATCATCGTTGCATTCGGTTACGGTGTCATCTTGAATTTGTGTTGTTGTTGTTACATGTTGATGTGACACCGGGAAGATGGTGGCCCTGGAATAGATGAATTAAATTCAAGGGTAGGCTATATATGAACTATATTTCCGGAAAATTGGACCTTAATCTTCGATGCTACATTTATGGATCTCTACGATCAAAAATCTTTATGATCAAAAATAGTGGGATTTATTATGTCAGCCTATAGTAATTGTAATTGTCATTTTTTTGGACGTTGATACAATGAATGTATAATCAAGTGGTCCTTGCAAAACCAAGCCGATGCTTGTTACGCGCGGATCCCAGACACAGCGAATGTCCACCTCCCGCCCAACCGACCGAGGGGCACAGTCGTCTGACGTACGACTCGAAACGCGAAACGCGAAATAGAGAACGCGGGCATGCAAAGATACCGAGATAGAAAAGATTTTCGAGGAAAGATTACTTAATTTCTAGATAGGTAGGACAATATTTCAAATTTAAGGCATGCAACAGAGGAAGCGTTAGAAGAAAGAAAGTAAAGATTATTATAGTCAGAACATAATACCCTAAACGGATCATGAAGGGCATAGTTCGACCTACAATTAGGAAGAGTTAGTGGTAAGTAATTACGTGTTAATCTACAAGGGACAGAAAAGTGTAGCTGGCTAACCAGGTCAACACTGTCAATGTCACCTTGGATGAGGTTATTAATAAATACTACACCCAGCATGGTTCTACGATTAGCTAGAGAAGGTAAGTTAAGTAGTAGAAGTCTACTGCCATAGGAAGGAAGTCTTAAATTTACGTCCCAGTTAAGGCCTCGTAAGGCGAAAATTAAAAAATTTTTTTGTACAGATTCAATGCGGTTTTTGTGAGTAGTGTACTGGGGACACCATACGCATGATCCATATTCCAGAATTGGACGAACAAGTGAGGTGTAGAGGGTCTTTGTTACATAAGGATCGTCAAACTCCTTAGACCATCTCTTAATAAAGCCAAGCACACCCATGGCTTTATTGACCATATGGGAAATATGTTCGGAAAACTTTAGTTTTCGGTCCAAACGGACCCCAAGATCATCAACTAGAGTAATTCTTTCTAAGACACAACCACAAAGAGTGTAGGAAACGTACTTTGGACTGGCTCGATAGAATGTCATCAACTTGCATTTGGAGCTGTTCAGGTTTAAGAAATTTGCACAACACCAGGAATGAAAACTATCTAGGTCGGTCATAGTCAAGTTTGAAATCTGGTCTATTAAAATTATATTTCAAGTCAATAATGTTTCACTCTTTTTATACCCGCTACTCGAAGAGTATAAGGGTATTATAGCTTTGTGCCAACCAAAAATATTTGTAACAGGCAGAAAGAGAAATGTCCGACCCCGTAAAGTATATATATTCTGAATCAGCATGAACAGCCGAGTCGATATAGACATGTCCGTCTGTCTGTCCGTATGAAAACCTAGATCTCAGCTATTATAAGAGCTAGAGCTACCAAATTTGGGGACACTATGTGTTAATTCTGCACGCAGATCAAGTTTATTTTGGATTTTTGCCACGACTCTATCCGTCACCATAAATCGAAAAAAATCGATTGTAGCTGCAAATATAGCTCTACAGCAATCATTTTTTATATATGTGATAAAAACCACCATGCGGGCGTGTTGCGAAAGTTTCAATAAGATCGGCCGATAAATAAGGATATTCAAGAAATAGTATTGCCCTGTGGCCATGTGCTTATGTCGGTTTTTCCTAATGTTAGTTCCCGAGTTCAATTGCAGCAGCAGGCAACTTTTTTTTTTTAATTATGTGCACCGAAAATATTCATTTTGCAATTTTGTTTTTGGAGACCGATGGTTCGAATCCACATGGGCCCGACAAATAATTTGTTTCATTTTGTTCCGTTGTTGTTTTTTTGGTTTTTGGTCGAAGCCATATTAATTTATATTACTCATGCACATTGTAAATTCATGGCCCATGCAATTTAAGTTTTACTTTAAGGCAAAAATCAAGGGCAATTGGATTTGGTCTTAAAGAAGTTTTCTATTTTAATGCCAGTAAAGTAAAGTAAAAATTATGACATTTGTTTTGTAATGTACAAAAGTACAAAATAAGTTTTTAATATATTTAAGGTCAGTTAGAATCGAAAGAGATAGTCAGCAGCAAAAGACGAGAAATCTGATTTGACTAATTCCCTTTTGTTTTAATTATCTGCACCGAAAATATTCATAATGCAATTTTATCGGTCATCGCCTAAGAAATGCAGTCGTCGAGTGGTCGGAGTTCAACTCCTGGGTGCGGCCGACCGACTTATATTTTTTTTTTCGTATCTTATATTTTTTATACCCTTGCAGAGGGTATATTAATTTTAGCCAGAAGTTTGCAACGCACCTTAGGAGACATCTCCGACCCTATAAAGTATATATATTCTGAATCAGCATCACCAGAGGAGTCGAAAAATGGATGTCCGTCTGTCCGTCCGTCCGTCCGTCCGTCCGTCCGTCCGTCCGTCCGTCCGTCCGTCCGTCTGTTGCAACGCAAACTAGTCTCTCAGTTTTTGAGCTATCTTCATGAAACTTGGCGCACAAGCTTCTTATTGCTGTAGGCTGTAAATAAGTCGGAACGAGCCAGATCGGACCGATATATCGTATAGCTGTCATAGAAGCTATCGGCCGATTTTTGTTCTTTTTCAAGATATTGCAACAAGATTTGGCAAATCCTATTCATATTACGTTCTTAATGTGCTGTCAAAATTGTATGAAAATCGGACCACTATAACATATAGCTGCCATAGGAACAATCGGCTGAAATCAGGGTTTTTGTATGCAAACCTGTTTTGTTTTTTGGAAATACCGCACATTATCAATACTTTTTTAATGTTATACAGTAACCCGCCCTTAGTTTTTCCATTTAAATATCTCAGACGTTTATATTCTATAGCTGTTATAGGAACAATCAGTCAGTCCGTCTGTCTGTTGCAACTCAAATTAGTCCCCCAGTTATTGAGCTATCTTCATGAAACTTGGCACACAAGCTTATTATTGCTGTAGGCTGTAAATAAGTCGGAACGAGCCAGATCGGACCGATATATCGTATAGCTGTCATAGAAGCTATCGGCCGATTTTTGTTGTTTTTCAAGATATTGCAACAAGATTTGGCAAATCTTATTCTTATTACGTTCTTAATGTGCTGTCAAAATTGTATCAAATTGTATAATCGGACCACTATAACATATAGCTGTCATCGGAACAATCGGCTGAAATCAGGGTTTTTGTATGCAAACCTGTTTTGTTTTTGGAAATACCGCACATTATCAATACTTTTTAATGTTATACAGTAACCCGCCCTTAGTTTTTCCATTTAAATATCTCAGAAGTTTATATTATATACATAGCTGTTATAGGAACAATCAGTCAGTCCGACTGTCTGTTGCAACTCAAATTAGTCCCCCAGTTATTGAGCTATCTTCATAAAACTTTGCTCACAAGCTTCTTATTTCTGCCCTCTTTAAATAAGTCGGAACGGGCCAGATCGGACTGATATATCGTATAGCTGTCATGAAGCCTATCGGCCGATTTTCGTTATTTTTCAAGATATAGCTATCAGGCTTACCACATCCAAATCTAAGTGTGTCCCTAATAATAAAGTTCGAAATCGAACTTTTATAACATATAACGATCAACGATCGGCCTAATGAAGGTTCATGTTGCAATTTTATGGAAATCTGAGTACTATTACATATAGCTGTTAAACAAAAAATCATGTAGCTGTTATTCAAACGCATTTTTGAATGAGAACTTTCCAAACTTATTTATATTTTATGACCAACAGATCCTTTACAACACAAAGACATTTCCTCATAACATTTTGTGTTAAGTATATAAGAAATCCAGGTATATACAAGAGCATTAAAAAGGTAGAATTATTTTTTTTCGAAGCAGGTGTTTGATTCATAGCCTTAATCAGGTAAAAATCTTGACTTCCAGTACTGTTATAATTGTTCAATAAATACCACAGAAACCAGCAATCCAAATATAATTTATATTTTGTATAACTGCAAGGGTATGAAACCTTCGGCAAGCCGAAGGTAGCCTTGCTTTCTTGTTTTATTTTACAGTGTGTTGCAAAATTCAAAATAAGTTTTTAGAATATTTAAATCCACTTAGAATCGAAAGAGACATTGAGCAGCAATGCAAAAAACAAACGACAAATCTAATTTGATATGTTGAGATGTATTGTGAGGCAGCATATATATATGTATGTATAGGCGTCTCTTTCACACATGCATAATTTAAAGCCCTCTGCTGAATTATAACTGCAAAGTAATAAAAGCAAACGGCAACATCCAATAAGAATCGAGTGCAACTTGCATAGGCAAAACAAATTAGAGACGGAAAGAAATAAAAAGCAAGAACGCATTGTTCACATTTGACACGTGTTTTTCCGAAAAGTTATAGCGGATATATTACAGTGAAGTCCGCTCGACTGTAGCCTTTCCGACTTGTTTTTTACTAAAATTTAAATAATAGAAAATAGATTTGCAAGCGGACCTCACCAGATCCGAATTTTATTATTTTATATGTTTTGGGGGACTTGAAAATTTTGTGAGGTTATGTCGATGTTATGTAGTTAACTTTTGTTGTTGACTTTTGTTAACTATTCACCCTCTAAGTTAAGGCCGCCCTCGGCCGACCCTATTCCAGCAACCACCTCGCTTAGTTGCCTCGCAGCTCTCCTTGTCCTTACCATGCGGTAACACACCAGTGTGACGCAAATGAGCGAGCCGCTCATTGCTCCAGTGATGAGTATTATCTGGATTGCGTGGTCGGTGCTGACTTCCTCCTCGAACTGCCGGATAGTCTCCAAGTTACGTTCACTCAAGCGATGAATATAAGGGAGGTTAAGCAGCTTCTGGTTGGCCGTGATGTTCAGCAGGGGGAATCTAGTAACACCCGGGACTTTACTTTTGACGTTGTTTCGGTTGGTAAACAAGGTTCCATTTATGGTGGCCCGCTCACCGAACGTTATGAGGTGTGTGGCGCGTATCCCAATTTCGGTGCCATTGTCGACCTGTACTTTTGCGTGTTGGTCATTTACTATGACGATTCCATCGTCCACATAAGTTACCGGGTGTAGATTGCTTGGTTGGGTTTCGCAATAGGCCACACCGCCTGCATGGAGTTCTCTGGCGCATGAACTTTCCCATGACAACCGACAGAAAGAGACACCGGGGGAGGCGGTGCAATTTTCGACCATGTAAATTCCTCCGTCGCACTCCGCTATAATGTTATCGTCTATTCGTAATGTGAAACCTTTTTGCTCGACAGGAAAGATAATAATAATAATAATAATAATAATTTCTTACAACTAAACTTTATTTTTTGGGAACCTTATTATAAAGAGTAGGGCGTTAACGGATTATCTTTTTGGACGTTGATACAATGAATGTATAATCAAGTGGTCCTTGCAAAACCAAGCCAGACACAGCGAATGTCCACCTCCCGCCCAACCGACCGAGGGGCACAGTCGTTCTACGATTAGCTAGAGAAGGTAAGTTAAGTAGTTGAAGTCTACTGCTATAGGAAGGAAGTCTTGAATTTACGTCCCAGTTAAGGCCTCGTAGGCGAAAATTAAAAATTTTTTTTGTACAGATTCAATGCGGTTTTTGTGAGTAGTGTACTGGGGACACCATACGCATGATCTATATTCCAGAATTGGACGAACAAGTGGGGTTTAGAGGGTCTTTGTTACATAAGGATCGTCAAACTCCTTAGACCATCTCTTAATAAAGTCAAGCACACCCATGGCTTTATTGACCATATGGGAAATATGTTCGGAAAACTTTAGTTTTCGGTCCAAACGGACCCCAAGATCATCAACTAGAGTAATTCTTTCTAAGACACAACCACAAAGAGTGTAGGAAACGTACTGTGGACTGGCTCGATAGTATGTCATCAGCTTGCATTTGGAGCTGTTCAGGTTTGAGAAATGTGCACAACACCAGGAATGAAAACTATTTAGGTCGGCTTGTAAGTAAGAGTGGCAGTAGTCATCTTTAAATTGATAACAAAGCTTTACATCGTCCGCATACATGAGAGTACAGGAGTTATGTATGACCAAAGGGAGGTCATTCACGAAAAGCGTAAAAAGGAGGGGGCCTAGTTGGCTACCCTGAGGAACGCCAGATGTGGCATTAAGAAGGTGTAAAAATACATTTTTAAAGAGAACTCTTTGGGCTCTGCCATTCAGATAACTCACAATTCAATTAAGAAGTTTTGGTGTGAAGCCTAAGAGGCTGAGTTTATGTGCAAGAAGGGAATGATTTACTGAGTCAAAAGTCTTACTGAAATCAGTGTATATAACATCAGTTTGAAGATTTTCCTGAAAACCTTTTATAACAAAGGATGTCAGCTCCAGTAAGTTTGTCGTAGTAGAGCGACGTTTTATAAATCCGTGCTGAGAAGGCGATATGACGGATCTACAGAAATGTTGGAAGTGAGGAGTTAAAACATTCTCGAAGAATTTAGGTATATCCGACAATTTAGAGATACCTCTATAATTGCTTGCTTCAGACTTACTGCCCTTCTTAAACAAGGGAATGATAAAAGATTCCTTCCAAATGGAAGGAAAGGATGAAGTATCTAAGGACAGCGAAAACAGTTTGAGCAATGGCTTATTTAGGGAGTTGGCACAGAACCGAAGTACACAAGCGGGAACACCGTCTGGGCCTGGTGAAAAAACTGGTTTAACCAAGTGAAGATCCTTAACAAGTGAATTCTCATTTAGAATAGGGGTGAAGATACCATTTGAGCAAGGAATATTGTATGGATAAACATGAATCTCTTGTGCAGTAGGCGAATACGAGGTTTGAAAAAACCTAGCAAACATATCGGCCATGGCTTGGTCGGTATCTGCAGTGGTATTTTCAAACGACAACTTTGAAGGAAAGACAGAAGATTTACGCTTCATATTAACAAAACTATAAAACTGTTTAGGGTTCTCAAGGAACTGAGACCTACAACGAGCTAGATAGTTTTTATAACATTTCGCGTTAAGGACCGGGAAATTTTATCGTGCAGTTAAAAAACGGGAAAAAGCTAAACTGCAATTATTAATTTTATATTTTTTAAATAAGCTAGATTTTAAATTTTTAAGGCGAGACAGCTCTTTTGCAAACCATGGTGGCTTACTCGAGCATGTCTGATAGAAACGCGGTATACAAATATCAAAGAAAGAATCAATAATCTTATAAAATATGCTTACCGCCACTGAAATATCAGTAGTCGAGTAAAGCTCTGACCAGTCGCAGTTGGAAAGTAAAAAGTTCAATAATACAAAGTCTGCTTTTCTAAAGCAGCGTATACGTTTGCATAGTTTTTCATATTTAACAAAGCATACGCCTAAATCAAAAGTAGCTTCAAAAGTGAGATGATAAGAATCTTCTGGTAAAGAAAGTGGTTGAGTCCTTTTTAGAGACACCCTAGATGGATCAGATACGAAGCATAAATCCAAGGATCTGTTTCTAAAGTTTTTGATATGATTGACCTGCGACAATGACATATCAAACAGACCGTCAAATAGGTCATGCTGCCGAGATGGCAATAAATAAATCTCACCAACACTTGGTGTCCAGTCACATTCAGGAACATTAAAGTCACCAAGGACTATAAAATGATCCCTGTCTGATAACAAGTTGAAAACAGTCTCTATTGCAGACAAGTGTTGCAAATAGACTGACAATTCCGATGACGGCGGAATATATGAACAGGTTATAAAACATAAAAAACCGGGAAAGTGTAATTTTACACAAATAAATTCAATGCAATGTTGAACTTCCGGTTGCAAAAGTTCCGATGATATAACGGAGTTTACTGCAATCAGAACTCCCCCACCACGTTGGCCAGGTCGATCAAGCCTGTAGGTTGTATACTTACTTGGTAAAACTTCGGTGCTTAAAATATCCGGTTTTAACCAAGTTTCATTAAACAATAAAACATAGGAGGTAAAAGAAAGGCTATTTAGGAATAGATTAGATTATTTGCTACATAATCCTCTAACATTTTGGTATGTAAGAAGAAAAGTAGCACTTAGTTTTTTGCGTTTTGTTTTTGGGTGGACGTTTCTGGGATTGGCAATGAAAGAACAATCGGTTTCCGATTCTTTTTCTTCTTCGCCTCGAACTCTTTAACCATTACATGTTCTGGCCAAAATGTTGGAGAACATATAATGGCTAGCAGTTCAGCCGGGACACTAATTTTAAAGGACGATATGTCCCTCTCATATGAGAATTTAAATTTTTCCACTTTAAACTCGACAGCTTGTATTTTGGCTTGAATATAAGCCGCTACATCTTGAGATGTTAGATCAGGGGCAAGCCGGGAAAATTTGTTTCCTTAGTGGAACTCCTAACACCTTTTTAGGCTCCACGGATATTACACCTATGGGATAATTCATACCCGGTAATCCCGAACTAGAACTTGCCTTAGGTATTTCTATAATCTGTGGTACAGGCAAGGTATCCACAGCGGACACATCAGAAATTTTGTGTGACACCATTTGCACACACTCGTTGATGACTTTCTCTGACACCGATGATCTAGTCACCATAGGAGTAGTGAACACCGACATCACCAGCTGAGTCACAGGAGTGCATGGCTGGTCAATGAGAGGGGGCGGAATGACAGCAGGCGAAGGCTTCGCTACATGAGCAGATTTCTTACGCTTGGGCGACTCATTTAATAGCTTTAAACTATTAAACGAGTTGTCCAACGCTGAGAACTGATCGGCAGGTTTACGAAAACTGCCAAACAGTTTCCGAAATCCTGCCTTTGTCTGCCGCATGAACGACATCATATCGTTCTCCGCCTTCCGTTACATGTCACAACAATAGCGCAAACCAGTGCGCTTGGCCACGGCGACAGCCGTAGAGGCCGTGTAGCCGGCACATTTTATGTGCACGACATTGTCGCAAAGCCAGCAAGAGATGCTTGCCAAGACTCATACGCCGTCCCTGCCGAATAAATAGCGCTATGGAACCAAAACAACTGAAAGTGATCATACAGACGGCTGTCAATTCAGCTTTAGCTGAACAAACAGCCTTGAGCCGGCAAAGAGAAGAGGCTCTTACAAATAGAGTCAATCAGTTGTCCGAGCAAATAGCAGCAACACATATCGTCGCGCCAGAAGTGCAGGCGTACACTGCTATTTTTTTTTTTTTTGTCGTGGATGTTGATACAATGAATGTATAATCAAGTGGTCCTTGCAAAACCAAGCCGATGCTTGTTACATCACATAATAAACAGCGTCCGTTGTGATGAGCCATTGGATGCCGTTAACTTTCTGTCGAAATTTGGGGGAGTCCAGGAAACCCTCGCCGCCTATCACATTTTTAAGCCATATAATGGCAGTTCATGCCATTATCAGGCTGTGATAATTATTAGAAGCAAGATCAGGGGACCGGATGATGCCATTTTAGTCTCGTTCGGCACAGTGCTTAACTTTGACGCCATTACAAGTCGTCTTGATTTCACGTACAGCGACAAAAGACCAATTCATGTGATTGAGCAAGAATTATGTACGCTACGACAAGGCGGCCTGCCCTTGCTGCAATACTATGATGAGCTTATAAAAAAAACAGACATTGTTGACAAATAAAGTCAATATGTCTTACGACCAATCTTGGCCAAGGGCCTGTGCGAAAAATTCCGTGACGATGCGTTACGGGTATTCGTATCAGGACTTAAAATAAGCCTAACAGACGTTCTTTTTTCGGCAAAGCCAAGAGATCTTCCGTCTGCTCTTGCGCTAACACAGGAGGTTGAATCGAACCATGAGAGATATGCGTTCGCAGTCAACTTGGCAAAAAGCCAAGAGGATAGGGAACGTAAGCCAAATGCCCGCCAACATGGGAAAACATCTCAGCAGGCAGAGCTACAACAAAGCGGTTCAAAGAATCCGCATTTCAGTAAGCTTTCCAAACAGCAGGGCCAATCCGGCCAGCCTGGTAGTGGACAACAAAGCTTTGCAAAGACGCAAGATCCAATGGATGTAGACCCCTCTATTTCCAAGCTCGTTCCGCCCACAGCTTCCCAGCTGTCACAAACAAGCGGACGGCCGCGTCTGATCGGGAACTGAGTCATTCGTTAGTGCCGCCAGCAGCGCGGTGGCACAGATTGACGATGATGCCAACTCTGATTCCCTCAATTTTTTTAGGGGAAATTCCCTGCTGCACGTCATCAGACGAAGAGTAGCAGGGCTAGATGTGAGCTTCCTTATCGACACCGGCGCGTCAAAGTATTTTATCAGGCCACACAAAGGGTTACGTGGCGTTCGTCCTTTGATGTAATAATCGGCCTCGACTTGCTAGCACAAGCTGGCGCATCGCTTTCTTTGTCCCCCGGTCAGCTTAAATGGAGCACAGAAGTCGAGAAGATCTCCTTCCACAAGTGCTCTAATGTCAATTTCACTGATTTTGGTGCGGAATACTTTCTTAAAAATGTTAAGAACCAACAAGATGGCCTTTGCAGACCCGAATGAGGCGCTCCCTTACAACACTTCGGTGGTTGCCACCATCAGAACAGTGAGTGAGTATCCCATGGGCGTTTCCAACTTTGTCAATAAGGAGATCCAAAATCTTAAAAAAAAGACATCATACAAAAATCGGCATCCCCTTACAACAATCACATACGAGTAGTAGATAAAAAGGGAACCGATGAGGCGGGCAACCGTAAAGTAATAAAAAAAACCGGCTAGTAATAGACTTTCGCAAACTCAATGAGAGAACAATTCCCGATAAATACCCGATGCCAAACATAGCAATGATACTAGGCAGAGCCCGTTACTTTTGAACTCTGGATCCTAGATCCGGATACCATCAAACCACACTCGCGACCGTGAAAAGACGTCTTTCCATTCGGCCTTAAAAATGCTGCCAGCATCTTTCAAAGAACCATTGATGATATCCGCCGTTAGCAAGTAGACAAATTTTGCTACTTTATGTTGATGATGTAATCATTTTCTCGAAAGACGAGGAGTCGCATGTCAGACATGTGGATTGGGTCTTACAGAGACTACATAAAGCAAACATGAGGGTATCTGTCGAAAAGTCACTTTTTTTTTAAGGAAAGCGTGAACTGTCTGGGATTCATAGTTACGAGCAATGGTGCAAGAACGGACCCAAAGAAAGTTAGCGTCATGAAAGAGTTCCCAGAGCCCAAGACAGTGTACGAGGTCAGATCGTTTCTAGGCCTTACAAGCTACTACAGATGTTTCGCTACTATAGCAAGGCCCATTTAGGGTATACTAAAGGACGAAAATGGAACAGTCAACCAGCACAGGTCGAGGAACATTCAGGTGCGCCTGTCTGAAGCTCAGCAACAAGCGTTCCAGAAGCTGCGTAACATTTTGACGTCAGAGGACGTCATGCTTAGTTACCCAGATTATACAAAGCCATTTGATCTAACGACAGATGCTTCAGCATACGGTATAGGCGCGTTCTTGTCTCAAGTGGGCCGCCCTATATCCATGATTTCAAAAACACTGAAGGACAGCGAAGCCAACTACGCTACTAACGAGCGAGAGTTATTGGCCATTGTATTGGCCCTGGCTAAGCTGCGGCATTACTTGTATGGAGTTAAAGATATAAATATCTTTACTGACCATCAGCCCTTACCTTTTCTGTATCAGAATCAAACCCCAATGCAAAGATTAAGAGATGGAAAGCGCGCAAACACGAGTCTAATGCCCGGATCTTTTACAAGCCCGGCAAAGTGAATCTCGTGGCGGATGAATTGTCCAGACAACAGCTAAATGCTTTGGATGAACAAGAACCCGAGTCCTGCGCAGCAACAATCCATAGCGAGCTCTCCCTCACCCACACTATCGAGTCAACAGATAAACCGTTGAACTGTTTCCAGAATCAGATAGTTCTGGAAGAAGCACGCCTCCCGTCTAAACAGACATTCATTTTATTCGGGAATAAGAGGCGAAACGCCAATAGACACGCACATAGACATTTTCTCTACCGACAAGAGATTCTTCCTCACTTTCGTCGACAAGTTTTTCAAATTTGCTGTTCTCCAGCCGATTAGCTCGAGAACCATTGGAGACCTGAAGCCAGCGCAGCTTCTACTCATGAACTTTTTCCCGGGGGCTAGAACGATATACTGCGACAACGAACCATCGCTGAACTCACACACAATTACGTTGCAAACGCACCACCACTGCACAGCACCTCCATCGGGCATGTAGAACGTTTCCACAGCACCCTGCTGGAGCTCGCCAGATGCCTAAAAATAGATAAGGGCATAAGCGACGATGGAAGTCATCATGTTAGCCACCGCCCACTACAACAAGTCGATTCACTCGGTCATCACCAGGAGGTCATCACCAGGAGGCCGGCCCCGATGAGTGTCAAGAAGAAATCTACAATAGAATCCTAAAGACTCAAACTGCGCTCAGGGCCAGAGAGAATGCCGCTTGGCAAAACAGGTCCTTTGAGGTTGGTGAGAAAGTGTCCAACCGAAGACTCGGCAACAAGCTCACGCTTCTATGCGAGGAAAGAGCTGTTGAAGCGGACATGGGAACTACAGTCCTCATTAAGCGGAGGGTGGTTCATAAAGACAACTTATGGTAGCTCACCCCAAAATAAATGCGCGTACATTGATTAATTTTAATTTTTTTTGCCACTTGGCATAACTTTAATTAGGTTTAAGGGATTTAATGCTATCGGCATATAGCATTTAAGTTAGGTATTGGGTTTTCCTCTTTACAAACAAACACTTAGTTAAAGTTTCGCTTACAGGGTTGGACTCATCCTCTTCCTTTCTATATCTTTGGCCTCAGCGCACATCACCGACTACTCGCTTGCCAAATACAACCCCGTTTTCGTGGGACGAGTCTTGGTATGGGAGGAGTTTACCTCTGGAGGAACAGCCAGCTCGTTTGACAAGTTCCCACAATCGCATATGAGAAAATTATTGAGCGTAGACGTAGCTCACTTAAGGGATTGGTTAGAAGCATTGGGCACGCACCACAGGGTGGCTAGGAGCTTAGATTTTTTAGGTTCCATGCTGAAAGTCGTAGCAGGCACCCTAGATGCCAGGGATTTAGAAAGAAGTAGATTTACAGAAACTCAGCTGATCAACGCACACAATAGACAGGTGGAAGTGAATACCAGAGTCCAAAGTCAAATTAATCAACTAACAGTCATCGTAAATACAATTCTTAAAGCAATGTTGATGATGCAGTTACAGAATCTCATGCTAGGCATAACACTTGCAAAACTTAAAATTGTCAGCCAAACATTTTAGATCATGCAGACTTGAAGTCAGTTTGGCTTGAGGAACCCACCGACACCCCCATAAAGGATCTTATGTCCGTTTCGTCCGTTAAAGTTCTACAATCCTACAATTTTAAGCACCGAAGTTTTAAGTAAGTATACAACCTACATGTTGTAAGTAAGTAAGTATACAACCTACAGGCTTGATCGACCTGGCCGACGTGGTGGGGGAGTTCTGATTGCAGTAAACTCCGTCATATCATCGGAACTTTTGCAACCGGAAGTACAACATTGCATTGAATTTATTTGTGTAAAATTACACTTTCCCGGTTTTTTATGTTTTATAACCTGTTCATATATTCCGCCGTCATCGGAATTGTCAGTCTATTTGCAACACTTGTCTGCAATAGAGACTGTTTTCAACTGGTTATCAGACAGGGATCATTTTATAGTCCTTGGTGACTTTAATGTTCCTGAATGTGACTGGACACCAAGTGTTGGTGAGATTTATTTATTGCCATCTCGGCAGCATGACCTATTTGACGGTCTGTTTGATATGTCATTGTCGCAGGTCAATCATATCAAAAACTTTAGAAACAGATCCTTGGATTTATGCTTCGTATCTGATCCATCTAGGGTGTCTCTAAAAAGGACTCAACCACTTTCTTTACCAGAAGATTCTTATCATCCCACTTTTGAAGCTACTTTTGATTTAGGCGTATGCTTTGTTAAATATGAAAAAGTGTGCAAACGTATACGCTGCTTTAGAAAAGCATACTTTGTATTATTGAACTTTTTACTTTCCAACTGCGACTGGTCAGAGCTTTACTCGACTACTGATATTTCAGTGGCGGTAAGCATATTTTATAAGATTATTGACTCTTTCTTTGATATTAGTATACCGCGATTCTATCAGACATGCTCGAGTAAGCCACCTTGGATTACAAAAGTGCTGTCTCGCCTTAAAAATTTAAAATCTAGCTTATTC
>JAECXD010000679.1:0-29426 GCA_018151445.1 Zaprionus inermis | reverse complement strand
ATCTGTACTTACTTACTTACTGTACTGTATTCTCTGCTTCGGAATACATAAGGATGAATGACATATGGTCCTATCTTAAAATCACAGATCAATAACACAGAAGTTATTCAGTGAAACTACGACGCGTAACTTTACTTTTGTGCGCATTTCTGTATGTATGAGTAAGAGCGGCTAAGCAATAGGTGACAGAATAATATGCTTACATATTTTTTAACAGTTTTCACATCTGGGCGAAGGGTATCCTTCTGTTACTTGTTACCTCTCCCACTACTACACTGGCCAAGAAAAAAAGCAAAACTTCCTAAAGTGCACTTTCATGGGTTTCCTCAGCTTACAGGGTAGGTTGCGGAGAAAAAAGACCGCAGATTGAGACCTATCAAAGGAACAGTGTATCTTTTAGTCTTCAATCAACTTTCCAACCTTTCTATGTGTTTTTAATATGCTCCTATGTTCCGCTTTATATTTTTTTAATCGGACTGTGTGAGGCCCGTGTATTATTTTTGTTTGTTTGTTTTTGTTACATTTTTTATTTGGTGAGCGATTTGCCTACATACTCGTTTCGAAATTCAGGAATTCAAATTTAAATTTGAATTTGAATTTGCAAAACGGTTTTCAACCACACCCAGAGTCGCACCGATAATCGACCGGGCCCCAAATCGGCCGATCCACGTCTGCCATCAGTCCGGCCGTCTACGATCAGTGGGAAGTGGAGTGCGAATAATATCGATTGCCTGGGCAACTATCGTGCTCAATATTTTTTCTTTTCACTTATTGAAAACGAAGAAGCACGCTGCCTTTTTCTTTTTTCACTGATTAAACGGACACCTGCTTTTTTCACTGATCGAAAACGGAGAAGCACGCTGCAAAATTTTCAACGAAAAGAAAAAAATAAAAAGGAACAAAATCTATTATACAAAGGAGTGAATTATAGCAGAAGATCATCATAACGTGCCGCGCTATACTGTTTGTGAGCGTTCGAGACACAACTGATCCGCGTGTGGCCAGAGGAGCGCTAGCGCTTCCGCGCCTATATTTTCTTCGGAAGGCAGTGCATGCCTGCCCCCCCCGCCATACTGAGCCACACGTCGCCCCGTGCATCGTAATTATTGCTGCAGGCTAGTGGTTCTGGAGCACGACACCTGGTAGTGCGTTTAGTGAATTTACTGTGGATATTCTTGGGCCCTATATGGTTTCCCTAACCTAGCTGGTGCTGGCAGGGGTGAGACGAACTGTGCGAGCAGGAACGGACGACGGGAAGGATACCATAAATTTTAATTTTGTACATCAAACACACAAACATTCACATTGTTAAACACATACTCTCAAGTTTCACACACACAAACACAATCATGTATATGTACACACACGTGCTCTAGACACACACTCGCATACGTACAGTGCGCATACCCAATTCACATTCATATTTTCACACTTATTTTAATTCATTCATTTATTCACTTATTCATATTCTTCATTTACCTATTAGTTTCAAAATTATTATTTGATTAATTTTCATTTTTATTATTTTTTCGTTTTCATTTCAATTAATTGTTAATCCTTTTTGATTTCAATTTCTTTTTTTCATTACCTTTTTGTTCATTTTCATTTTCATTTTCATACATCATTCGCATACACACAAACAAAAACTTTGTAACGTAAATAAAGATCAGCAAAAGTAATGATAAAGTAAATAAAACAGGGATTGAGTGATAGGACAGAAGATTTGCTATGGTGTGAGAGTATTCTTGGTGTTGTTATTGTGACATTATTATTTTTCCTCAGCTGTTTCGTCGGGGCCCCAACGGATCACGGGTGAGTCGATAACAATAACAAAACAAACCGATTATATTATATACTTTCAAACTATCGCCTAACTATCGCTAGTCGAATTTTGCTCATCTCTCTTACATATAAATAACGTATCGACCCAAATTACACACAGAAATTATTTAAAGAGTAAAAATTAAAGAAGGAATAATCAAAAAGGATAGAATGTTAGGGAAGTAAGGCTAGGTTTTTTTTTTTTTTTTTTTTAAATTATCATGCAGCACGAAGCTGCATGCACAATAAATGTTAATTATAAGGAAAAAGAAAATTAATATGGAGTAAATTTAGTTATTGTGAGGCGAGGGCAAAAAAAAAAAAAGAGGAGTATTTTTTTTTTTATAAAAATAAAAAAATAGGTGGGGGGGGGAGAAGAAGGAGAGCATTACATCTAGCTCTCCGAATAGATCGTTCGTTAGGGGTAGTCCGTCCGTTTATTTTGGCCTTCCCATTTCTTGCCACTCCCTCTTCTAGCAGTCCTATAACCTGTCGATATTTTCTAGTAACATCGATAACCAAACCTGCACACAAAACCCCGCCCATTTTCCCTGAGCTTAGCCGGCTGTAATTTAGACAGGGTGTACAGGGGAGGTTACTGGACTTCGGTCGTTACAGAAATTGGCGCCCAACGTGGGGCCGAAAAGGTTCCACTCGGCTATACCCTTTCCTTTCCATTCTCCCTTTTTTCCTAGGAACCCAAAATCCCTCCATTTTTAGTAGTTTTTTTTGATTCAGCCGATAGTTATATGCAATCTGGAACTGCTGGTTATTCTGGTGGATATCGGATCCAGACCGATTGCATATAGCTATCCGAGTTCGATAATCTTCGATTCAGAGGATTATCAGTGGCGTTCGATGGTGGAATATAGGGAATGGAACTATCGAATTGGTTTATATCGGTTCGATACCATATCTTAGCTCTATCGAACAAACACCTCAACTCGTGATGGCTGAGATTGTTTGTGCTGGACAGATTCGGCACGATCCTCAGCATCCGATTAGAGCTTCACGCAGTTTATTTTTATTAACGTAGCTTCAGTAATCGGAACTACTTCTAATGAACGATCACATCACAAAATTGCTGTTATGTTACCTTAACTTAGGTAAGCTCTCTACTCTTCAATGAATATCATATTATATGCAACTCTCACATCCTTGAGTTTGGCTAAGATAAAACATACATATTATATACGTGTTTGTGTGCACAATTACAACTATATTACAACTTATTGTAATTGCTGTAGATTGTGGAATACCTTTATCGTAGTCCCTCTGGCATTTAAGAGCACATAGGTTTTTTTTTGTAATAACCGGGTTTGGAACTGAGTAGTTTTGACCAAGTTAATTTTTTTTGGGATTTTATTATGGCGGTAAAACGGGGTAACGAGAGGGTAGGGGATCTGATGAACATCGCGATGGACTGTACCATCTGCAATGACACCAGTCAGGACCCAGATCTCATCGAGATCACCTGCAGACACCATTTCCACAGATCTTGTCTGTCCGGTTGGCTCGATAATAACGAAAACTGTCCGATCTGCCGCCAGACGTGCTCAAAGGCCATCCTGACTGCTGCAGTTGGGCGCAGGGCTTCTTTGAATCCGCCAACTGAGCAAGGACCTTTGAACGCTCCGGCTCATTCGGGAGCAATTCCAAAGAGCCGCATGAATACTCGTTCTCAGGGGCGTGGCATGACCCATGCCAGCTCCTCACTCCCACTTCCAACTCGGGGAAACACCCGACGTGAGACTAAAGCCTCTGACTCAGCTGCGCTCGCAGAAGAGCGAATTAATATGCTCATCTCTAGCTCGATGGCGAGTTATAGAGATAGCATGTCGGCCGTGATTGCCGAGCAGATCTCCGCCGCGTTCCGCAATCTTAATGTGACCCAATATGTTCGAGATACTCGGAGATGATCCTCGTTACGGGGATGAAGGCGAGGAAGCACCATCAGTTCGCCGCACGAGCAACGCTTCGAGGCCTGAAGATAGTTTGGGTGGAAGGCAGCATGGAGCTCGTGTTTCTTTCGGCTACTCTGATATTGATCGCCCAGATAGGATCTCAAACATCATCTCGAACTGGCGCATTAAGTTCACTGGATCACCCAATGACCTTCCTTTCGAAATCTTTATATTCCGAGTCAATTGCATGACCACCCAGAGCCTTAACGGCAACTTCGCATTGTTGGCCCAATTTGCTCATCTTTTGTTCTCTGGCCCAGTACTCGCATTTTATTGGAGAGTGCATCGCACGGTTCGCGATCTGGATTGGTACGAGTTGTGTTGTCGCCTGCAAGTGCGGTACCAGGACCAGAAAATGGACAGGGACATCAAGGATGCTAACGAAAGCTTCGATGAATTTCTGGATGCTATGCTGGTTATCGCTGATTCCCTCCGAAAACCTATGTCGGATAGCGAGATCGCAGTTGAGGTTCGCCACGGTTTGTGTTCGGAGCTGCAACATGAGCTGTTGCATGTCGAAACTTCGGAATTGGCCAGTTTGCGTAGGGAATGTCACAAGCACGAGGAGTTCTTCCGAAACATTCGACCTCAATATCGCTCAGCCGGTAGGCGGAGCTTCGTGAATTCTCTTCAGGTGGAAGAGGATTCCGAGCCAGAGTCAAAAGAGGCATCGGAAGCGGAAATGTGCGCCGTTCGCTCATTCGACAATTCAAAATGCTGGAATTGCGAGGAGGTAGAGCATCGCTATCAGGATTGTCTTCAGCCAAGACGCATCTTTTGCTACGGATGTGGTGCTGTCGACGTATATAAGCCGACTTGTGACAAGTGCAAGGCCAAGTCGGAAAACCAGACGCCGGATGCTCGCAGACTTCCGAGAGGCGAGATCCGACGATAATCTCGGAATCTCACTTTATCCTACCAGACTTTCCATTTCACCAGACATGACCAAAATACCGGATTTGACAATTCCACAGCATTTTAAACCGTATCACGTGCGTATACGCGAATTTTGGAAGCGAAGAGCTGAGATTTTTAAAGTCGATGCTACCGTTTCAAGTAGATCTAGGTCTGCAACCCGTATGCGTGAATTTTAGCGACGCATACGGGTCTTGAAACGGTATACTATATCCTCTATCGTCCATCAAAGCGGTGACATACGCCCTTTCACCCAAGTCAACGTCTTCAGTGAGGATCACTTGGCACTCCTTGATAGCGGTGCTAACAAAAGCGTTATCGGTGGCAAGTTGGCACAGAAGTTAGTGGAGAAGGGATGTGTGTTCGGCAAGACGAAGAACGTCGTGCACACGGCGGATGGGCAATCTGCCAATCTGATCCCGATTCGCCTCAGCTAGATTTGACTCACGTCCAAAAATCACAGCTTGATGGCGTAATTACCTTATTTCCATCCTTCGAGAAGAATGGCCTAGGACTGACGACACTCATCCAGCATACTATCTATACAGCAGCCGCAAAGCCAATAAAGCAAAGGTTTTACCCCTTGTCTCCGGCTAAGGAGAGTCTCCTGTGCGCGGAGGTCAATAGAATGCTGGCTATGGACGTGATCGAAGAGGCTCCCAGTTCTCCATGGTCCTCTCCAGTCACCTTGCATATAAAACCTGGCCAGGTGAGGTTTTGTTTAGATGCACGGAAGCTGAACGCAGTGACTGTGAGGGATGCGTATCCTATTCCAATCATGGATGGGCTCCTTAGCAGGCTCCCTCCAGTACATTGCATCTCCAAGATAGATCTAAAGGATGCATTTTGTCAGATCTGTCTGGATCAGGACTCCCGCGCGAAGACTGCTTTTACGGTACCCAATAGGCCATTGTACCAATTTAAGCGCATGCCTTTCGGATTGACCAACGCTACTCAAACGATGAGTCTTCCAGTTTTGAGGAACACCTCATTCATTTGACGGAGGTCTAAACTCAGCTGCGTAAGGCTGGACTGACCATCAACGTCCAGAAGAGTCAGTTTTGTCTCAGGAAGGTGAATTACCTTGGATTCATTGTCGGCGAGGGAACGCCCTTTCCCGTTCGTTTGAGGAAGCAGAGATTGAGGGAGAATGTTCGGTCCACTAAGGTTCCCGATTTTCAAGTAGTAGATGACTATATATACCATCGCACGAAGTTTCCTGGAGGCGACATTGGTATGGACGACGTCAGGAAGTTAGTAGTTCCGGAATCTTTGCGGGAAGGCATTATCAGATCCGCACACGACCAGCCTTCTTCTGCCCATTGCGGCATGGCTAAGTGCGTCGATGCATGGTAGTGCAGGTAAGGGACTACATCCGGAACTGCGAGGTCTGTCTTTATATTGACTTTATTGGTCCGTTTCCAAGATCGAAAAAGGGAAACATTGGAATTTTCATTATACTAGATCACTTCTCCAAGTTTACCTTCCTGAAGGCAGTGAAGAAGTTCACGGCCAAGGTAGTGATAGACATCCTTGGAGAAGAGATCTTTTCGTGCTTTGGGGTACCGGAAGTAGTCGTGAGCGATAATGGCACTCAATTTAAAAGCCATGAGTTCTCGGCCTTCCTGACAAAGTTCGGAGTCCGTCACATCTGCACGGGTGCGTATGCGCCGCAGTTGAACGCAGCGGAGCGGGTGAATCGCTCAATCAATGCGGCTCTGAGAGCTTATGTGCAGGGTGATCAGAGGAAATGGGACGTAGTCCTTAGCAGTATCAATTCATCACTACGTAAAACTTTGCATCAGTCCATCGGCATGTCACCATATCTGGTTGTCTTTGGGCAATACATGATGTCGCATGGATCGGATTACCAGTTGCTGAGAATGCTTAGAATGCTTGGCGATGCTGAAGCGAACGTGGCAAGGACGGATAGTCTGCAGTTGATTCGCTCGAAGATTGATAAAAATCTTCTCAAGGCGTTCGAGCAGAATCAACTTAGCTATAACCTAAGGGCCAAACCACGCTCCTTTGAAGTTGGCCAAGTAGTGATCAAACGTAACTTCGCACTGAGCAACGCTACCACCAATTTCAATGCAAAGTTGGCGCCAGTAGGCACGAAAGTCCGCGTTAAAGGGAGGTTGGGCAACAGCCTTTAACTCTTGGAGGACTTGTCAGGCAAGGAATTGGGATATTTCCATGCTAAAGACCTATGGACCTAGACTTCGACTCCAGGTCAGGTGTTCATGCACTCATAATTCGTCCACATTTATAGTGAACCTCTACACGATCCTTCAATTTTTTTTCAAGCTTAATTTCAGACCAGTGGCATGAAATTAATCTTGAGGGTGTGAGGCCCGTGTATTATTTTTTTTGTTTTTTATACATTTTTTATTTGGTGAGCGATTTGCCTACATACTCGTTTCGAAATTCAGGAATTCAAATTTGAATTTGAATTTGAATGGTTTTCACCACACCCAGAGTCGCACCGATAATCGACCGGTCTGGCAACTCCAAATCGGCCGATCCACGATCAGTGTTGGGAAGTGGAGTGGGGATAATATCGATTGCCTGGGCAACTATCGTGCTCGATATTTATTCTTTTCACTTATTGAAAACGGAGAAGCACGCTGCCAAATTTTTAACCTGGGAAATAAAAGTGGAAAAAATAAAAACCAACCATACAAAAGGGTGTATGAGTGTTCGAGACCAAACTTAACCGCGTGTGGCCAGAGGAGCGCTAGCGCTTTCGCGCCTATTTTTTCTTTGAAGGCGGCAGTGCATGCCTGCCCCCCGCCATACTGAGCCACACGTCGCCCCGTGCATCGTAATTATTGCTGCCGGCTAGTGGATCTGGAGCACGACACCTGGTAGTGCGTTTCGTGAATTGGCTGTGGATATTCTTTGGCCCTATTTGGTTCCCCTAACCTAGCTGATGCTAGCAGGAGTGGGACAAACTGTTGCAAGCAGGAACAGACGACGGGAAGGATACCATAAATTTTAATTTTGTACATCAAACACACAAACATTCACATTGTTAAACACCTACTCTCAAGTTTCACACACACAAACACATTCATGTATATATACACACACGTGCTATAGACACACACTCGCATACGTACAGTGCGCATACCCAACTCACATTCATATTTTCACATTCATTGTAATTCATTAATTTATTCATTTTCTATATTTACCTATTAGTTTCAAAATTATTATTTGATTAATTTTCCTTTTTATTATATTTTTGTTTTCATTTCAATTAATTTGATAATCCTTTTTGATTTCAATTTCTTTTTTTTCATTACCTTTTTGTTCATTTTCATTCTCATCATCATTTTTATACCCTTGCAGAGGGTATATTAATTTTAGCCAGAAGTTTGCAACGCACCTTAGGAGACATCTCCGACCCTATAAAGTATATATATTCTGAATCAGCATCACCAGAGGAGTCGAAAAATGGATGTCCGTCTGTCCGTCCGTCTGTTGCAACGCAAACTAGTCTCTCAGTTTTTGAGCTATCTTCATGAAACTTGGCACACAAGCTTCTTATTGCTGTAGGCTGTAAATAAGTCGGAACGAGCCAGATCGGACCGATATATCGTATAGCTGTCATAGAAGCTATCGGCCGATTTTTGTTGTTTTTCAAGATATTGCAACAAGATTTGGCAAATCCTATTCTTATTACGTTCTTAATGTGCTGTCAAAATTGTATCAAAATCGGACCACTATAACATATAGCTGCCATAGGAACAATCGGCTGAAATCAGGGTTTTTGTATGCAAACCTGTTTTGTTTTTGGAAATACCGCACATTATCAATACTTTTTATACCCTGAGAGGGTATATTATTTTAGCAGTAACCAACGCACCTTAGGATATCTCCGACCCTATAAAAGTATATATATTCTGAATCAGCATACCGAGGAGTAAAAATGATGTCCGTCTGTTCGTCCGCCGTTAGTAGGACCAATCCGTCCGTCCGTCTGTCCGTCCGTCTGTTGCAACGCAAACTAGTCTCTCAGTTTTTGAGCTATCTTCATGAAACTTGGCACACAAGCTTCTTATTGCTGTAGGCTGTAAATAAGTCGGAACGAGCCAGATCGGACCGATATATCGTATAGCTGTCATAGAAGCTATCGGCCGATTTTTGTTGTTTTTCAAGATATTGCAACAAGATTTGGCAAATCCTATTCTTATTACGTTCTTAATGTGCTGTCAAAATTGTATCAAAATCGGACCACTATAACATATAGCTGCCATAGGAACAATCGGCTGAAATCAGGGTTTTTGTATGCAAACCTGTTTTGTTTTTGGAAATACCGCACATTATCAATACTTTTTAATGTTATACAGTAACCCTGCCCTTAGTTTTTAACGCATCTTAGGAGATATCTCCGACGCTATAAAGTATATATATTCTATAGCATCACCATAGGAACAAAAATCCGTCTGTCCGTCTGTCTGTTGCAACGCAAATTAGTCCCCCAGTTATTGAGCTATCTTCATGAAACTTGGCACACAAGCTTCTTATTGATGTAGGCTGTAAATAAGTCGGAACGAGCCAGATCGGACCGATATATCGTATAGCTGTCATAGAAGCTATCGGCCGATTTTTGTTGTTTTTCAAGATATTGCAACAAGATTTGGCAAATCCTATTCTTATTACGTTCTTAATGTGCTGTCAAAATTGTATCAAAATCGGACCACTATAACATATAGCTGCCATAGGAACAATCGGCTGAAATCAGGGTTTTTGTATGCAAACCCGTTTTGTTTTTGGAAATACCGCACATTATCAATACTTTTTATACCCTTGCAGAGGGTATATTAATTTTAGCCAGAAGTTTGCAACGCACCTTAGGAGACATCTCCGACCCTATAAAGTATATATATTCTGAATCAGCATCACCAGAGGAGTCGAAAAATGGATGTCCGTCTGTTCGTCCGTCCGTCCGTCCGTCCGTCCGTCCGTCCGTCCGTCCGTCTGTTGCAACGCAAACTAGTCTCTCAGTTTTTGAGCTATCTTCATGAAACTTGGCACACAAACTTCTTATTGCTGTAGGCTGTAAATAAGTCGGAACGAGCCAGATCGGACCGATATATCGTATAGCTGTCATAGAAGCTATCGGCCGATTTTTGTTGTTTTTCAAGATATTGCAACAAGATTTGGCAAATCCTATTCTTATTACGTTTTTAATGTGCTGTCAAAATTGTATCAAAATCGGACCACTATAACATATAGCTGCCATAGGAACAATCGGCTGAAATCAGGGTTTTTGTATGCAAACCTGTTTTTTTTTTGGAAATACCGCACATTATCAATACTTTTTAATATTATACAGTAACCCGCCCTTAGTTTTTCCATTTAAATATCTCAGACGTTTATATTCTATAGCTGTTATAGGAACAATCAGTCAGTCCGTCCGTCTGTTGCAACGCAAACTAGTCTCTCAGTTTTTGAGCTATCTTCATGAAACTTGGCACACAAGCTGCTTATTGCTGTAGGCTGTAAATAAGTCGGAACGAACCAGATCGGACCGATATATCGTATAGCTGTCATAGAAGCTATCGGCCGATTCTTGTTGTTTTTCAAGATTTGGCAAATCCTATTCTTATTACGTTCTTAATGTGCTGTCAAAATTGTATCAAAATCGGACCACTATAACATATAGCTGCCATAGGAACAATCGGCTGAAATCAGGGTTTTTGTATGCAAACCTGTTTTGTTTTTGGAAATACCGCACATTATCAATACTTTTTAATGTTATACAGTAACCCGCCCTTAGTTTTTCCATTTAAATATCTCAGACGTTTATATTATATAGCTGCTATAGGAACAATCAGTCAGTCCGTCTGTCTGTTGCAACGCAAATTAGTCCCCCAGTTATTGAGCTATCTTCACGAAACTTTGCTCACAAGCTTCTTATTTCTGCCCTCTTTAAATAAGTCGGAACGGGCCAGATCGGACTGATATATCGTATAGCTGTCATTGAGCCTATCGGCCGATTTTCGTTATATTTCAAGATATAGCTATCAGGCTTACCACATCCAAATCTAAGTGTGTCCCTAATAATAAAGTTCGAAATCGAACTTTTATAACTTATAACGATCAACGTTCGGTCTAATGAAGGTTCATTTTGCAATTTTATGGAAACCTGAGTACTATTACATGTAGCTGTTAAACAAAAAATCATGTAGCTGTTATTCAAACGCATTTTTGAATGAGAACTTTCCAAATTTATTTATAGTTTATGACCAACAGATCCTTTACAACACAAAGACATTTCCTCATAACATTTTGTGTTAGGTATATAAGAAATCCAGGTATATACAAAAGCATTAAAAAGGTAGAATTATTTTTTTTCGAAGCAGGTGTTTGATTCATAGCCTTAATCAGGTAAAAATCTTGACTTCCTGTACTGTTATAATTGTTCAATAAATACCACAGAAACCAGCAGCAATCCAAATATATTTTATATTTTGTATAACTGCAAGGGTATGAAACCTTCGGCAAGCCGAAGGTAGCCTTGCTTTCTTGTTATTCATCATTCGCATACACACAAACAAACTTTGTAACGTAAATAAGTATCAACAAAAGTGATAATAAAGTAAATTAAACAGGGATTGAGTGATAGGACAGAAGATTTGCTTTAGTGTGAGAGTATTCTTGGTGTTGTTATTGTGACATTATTGTTTTTCCTCAGCTGTTTCGTCGGGGCCCCAACGGATCACGGGTGAGTCAATTACAATAACAAAAATAAACCGATTATATTATACACTTACAAACTATCGCTGGTCGAATTTTGCTCATCTGTCTTACGTACAAATAACGTATCGACCCAAATTACAAATATAGAAATTTTTTAAAGAGTAAAAATAAGAAAGGAATAATCAAAAAGGATAGAATGTTAGGGAAGTAAGGCTAGGTTTTTTTTTAAATTATCATGCAGCACGAAGCTGCATGCACAATAATGTTAATTATAAGTGACATTAAAGAAAATTAATATGGAGTAAATTTAGTTTTTGTGAGGCACTAGGGGCGGTAGTATAATAGCGACATGGGTAGTATCGGTATTCCGATATCGATAGTACATGGTTGGGTGGGTGAAGAAGGAGAGCATTACATCTAGCTCTCCGACTAGATCGTTCGTTAGGGGTAGTCCGTCCGTTTATTTTGGCCTTCCCATTTCTTGCCACTCCCTCTTCTAGCAGTCCTATAACCTGTCGATATTTTCTAGTAACATCGATAACCAAACCTGCACACAAAACCCCGCCCATTTTCCCTGAGCTTAGCCGGCTGTAATTTAGACAGGGTGTGCAGGGAAGGTTACTGGACTTCGGTCGTTACAACCGTTTCGTTTGAATTACATATCGTACACATCTTGGACGGAAACGCAATAAGTTAGTACGAAATTACTAAATATGACCGTAATGACCGTTATATACAAGATAGACTTAACCATAACCTTCCCTTTTTCTCACTGAAGAATGATTTTGGAGTTGATGTACAAGTTAACACATTCAACCAGCGGCAAAGAGAGACCAATGCAATTGTCCTGAAGCTTTCACGATAAGCCGAGCTTTTGGCTTGGGATGAAAGGCGAGCTTAAGAGAGGAGGGCAGAGCTAATTGGATCGTCACACGCGTCGGTCGTTGCCACGCAGACATTGATTATTATTC
This sequence comes from Zaprionus inermis, assembly GCA_018151445.1. Lineage (NCBI taxonomy): Eukaryota > Metazoa > Arthropoda > Insecta > Diptera > Drosophilidae > Zaprionus > Zaprionus inermis. The sequence continues at coordinate 17,044 of JAECXD010000679.1, read as the reverse complement.
AATAAACATACAAGCTCGAATATAATATAAATATAATTCGTCGGCCATAGCCACGACTCTCATCAAATCACAAATCTATTTACGCACCTACATTTCCGGAGACAACAAAACTCCGGTCAACCAACCTCAACAGCGGATTTTCTTTCAACATCAACATTCAACACTAATACAATAATAATATTAATATAAACAAGAAAGCAAGGCTACATTCAGCTTGCCGAAGGTTTCATACCCTTGCAGTTATACAAAATATAAAATATATTTGGATTGCTGCTGGTTTCTGTGGTATTTATTGAACAATTATAACAGTACAGGAAGTCGAGATTTTTACCTGATTAAGTCTATGAATCAAACACCTGCTTCGAAAAAAAATAATTCTACCTTTTTAATGCTTTTGTATATACCTGGATTTCTTATATACTTAACACAAAATGTTATGAGGAAATGTCTTTGTGTTGTAAAGGATCTGTTGGTCATAAAATCTAAATTTGGAAAGTTTTCATTCAAAAATGCGTTTGAATAACAGCTATATGATTTTTTGTTTAACAACTATATGTAATAGTACTCAGATTTCCATAAAATTGCAACATGAACCTTCATTAGGCCGATCGTTGATTGTTATAAGTTATAAAAGTTCGATTTCGAACTTTTTTATTAGGGGTACACTTAGATTTGGATGTGGTAAGCCTGATAGCAATATCTTGAAATATAACGAAAATCGGCCGATAGGCTCCATGACAGCTATACGATATATTAGTACGATCTGGCCCATTCCGACTTATTTAAAGAGGGCAGAAATAATAAGCTTGTGTGCCAAGTTTCATGAAGATAGCTCAAAAACTGAGAGACTAGTTTGCGTTGCAACAGACGGACGGACGGACGGACGGACGGACAGACGGACAGCAAGGGTATAAAAAGGGATTAACTTAACTTCTGTAAGTACAACGCCTATTGGTTACTTAATAAAATCTCTTACTTACATAACGACCTTTACATTAACGAAGGTTATTGAAGGTTATTAATGACAAATAAATGAGTGAAAGGGACGAAGATTTAGTCGACTTAGCGTCAAGTCTGAATAACTGGCGAGAGCATTTACAAAACCAAAGTTTGGGAAGTGAGAGAGAAGAAAATTGGTGGTCAAAGAAGAATAAAGCTAGCGAAATGAACTTATCAGCAGATCAGTTGAAAGCAATAGTGGAGAGTGCCGTTGCTGGTGCGATATATATTTGATAAACAGCTGCAAAAAATAAGTGCGCGTATAGGAAAAATTACAGTGAACACTCCAGAAGTAGAAAGTTATAAAGATGCTGAAATTATACCAGGTGTCAGATGTACCGAACCATTAGACATAGTAAAGTCTTTGCCAGATTTTGACGGAAAAAATTAAACCTATGTGTCGTGGAGAAAAGCGGCCCATGTCGCTTTTATAGTTTTCGAGAATTACGAGAGCAGTTCAACATTCTACCAAGCACTTGGCATAACGCAAAACAAAATAAAAAACTCAGCAAATACTGTGCTGGCATCGTTTAACCCTCCGCTTAATTTCAAGGCAATGATAAATCGTCTCGATTTTACATACGCCGAGAAAAGGCAGTATATTTGATAGAGCAGGAGTTATCGACGTTAAGACATGGCGACATGACAATGACTGAGTTTTACGTCGAAGTTGAAAAAAAAGTACTCTCCTTACAAACAAGACAATAATGACATGCTATGTCACTTAACGAAAAGTACAGGTCAGACGCATTACGTGTATTCATAACGGGAACAAAGAAGTCTTCGAGCGATATTCTATTTGTCGAAGGACCTAAATAATATAATATAATAAATAATAAAAGACTTACCAACAGCTCTTTAGCACAGGAAGTCCAATCAAACTACGAACGCTACCAGCTTAGGAGAAGGCTGAGGAAAAGCAAACTGATAGGGATTGGCATACGAACGTTCATCAACAGGGCAAAAACACTCATTTTAGTAAACACCAGCCAGTGCCCAACTATGGCAATCAGACAAATTAAACACGACACCCAGCGCAGGATCAGTTAATGGACACTGACGTATCAATGAGAACTATTAGAACGGGTCAATACCAACTCAGGCAGTCACCTTCCTTGCATCAGGAAAGCCTTACACCAAAATACTTGGCCGACTCAACAACAAAACACACGGCAAGGGCAGGGGCAAGCTAGTTATGATGCAACAAAAAGATCCTATAGTGGAACTGACAGGCTAACAGCACCAAAGCAGCAAAGAATTAACCACCTAGCTCAAGAAGAAGATTTAGCCTATACAGAAAATTACGAACAGGAAGCAAAAGTGGCAGTGGGGGAATATGAAGAAGAACTTACAGATCATGATAGTGCCAATTTTTTAGACGAAGAGTAGTTTATAAAGATTATCTACGCTAGGTATCTGTTGTTTAAGTAAAGAGGGATTTGGAAATAATTAAATTAATTAAATCTTTAACAAGTCTACTTCCTTAGAAGACAGACAAGAATTTGAATCCAGAAATTGGAAAAAACCTATTGTCATTAATAGCCTTTACCAATTTGCTTAAATAAAAAAAAAGAGAAAAAACAAGTCGGAAAGGCTACAGTCGAGCTGACTCGACTGTGATATACCCGCTACAATTCTTCGGAAAAACACGTGCCAAATGTGAACAATGCGTTCTTGCTTTTTATTTCTTTCCGTCTCTAATTTGTTTTGCCTATGCAAGTTCCACTCAATTCTTATTGGATGTTGCCCTTTGCTTTTATTACTTTGCAGTTATAAATTATGCATGTGTGAAAGAGACGCCTATACATACATACATATATGCTGCCTCACAATACATCTCAACATATCTAATTAGATTTGTCGTTTGTTTTTAAAAAATTTTGATTGCAACACACTATAAAAAAAATAAATACAAAAAAGCCCCCCCCCACACCACACCACCCACTGCATTTCTTACGCGATGACCGATAAATATTGCACTATAATATTTAGGGTGCACATAATTTAAAAAAATTGCCACATACTTAAAAAAAAAAAAAAAAAAAATATAAGTTCACATAAAAAAACAAGAAAGCAAGGCTACCTTCGGCTTGCCGAAGGTTTCATACCCTTGCAGTTATACAAAATATAAAATATATTTGGATTGCTGCTGGTTTCTGTGGTATTTATTGAACAATAATAATAACAGTACAGGAAGTCAAGATTTTTACCTGATTATGGCTATGAATCAAACACCTGCTTCGAAAAAAAATAATTCTACCTTTATAATGCTTTTGTATATACCTGGATTTCTTATATACTTAACACAAAATGTTATGAGGAAATGTCTTTGTGTTGTAAAGGATCTGTTGGTCATAAAATATAAATAAATTTGGAAAGTTCTCATTCAAAAATGCGTTTGAATCAGCTACATGATTTTTTGTTTAACAACTTTATGTAATAGTACTCAGATTTCCATAAAATTGACACATGAACCTTCATTATTAGAATATAAACGTCTGAGATATTTAAATGGAAAAACTAAGGGCGGGTTACTGTATAACATTAAAAAGTATTGATAATGTGCGGTATTTCCAAAAAACAAAACAGGTTTGCATACAAAAACCCTGATTTCAGCCGATTGTTCTTATGGCAGCTATATGTTATAGTGGTCCGATTTTGATACAATTTTGACAGCACATTAAGAACGTAATAAGAATAGGATTTGCCAAATCTTGTTGCAATATCTTGAAAAACAACAAAAATCGGCCGATAGCTTCTATGACAGCTATACGATATATCGGTCCGATCTGGCTCGTTCCGACTTATTTACAGCCTACAGCAATAATAAGCTTGGGTGCCAAGTTTCATGAAGATAGCTCAATAACTGGGGGACTAATTTGCGTTGCAACAGACAGACGGACTGACTGATTGTTCATATAACAGCTATAGAATATAAACGTCTCAGATATTTAAATTCTGGAAAAACTAAGGGCGGGTTACTGTATGAACATTAAAAAGTATTGATAATGTGCGGTATTTCCAAAAACAAAACAGGTTTGCATACAAAAACCCTGATTTCAGCCGATTGTTCCTATGGCAGCTATATGTTATAGTGGTCCGACTTTGATACAATTTTGACAGCACATTAAGAACGTAATAAGAATAGGATTTGCCAAATCTTGTTGCAATATCTTGAAAAACAAAGAACAAAGAAGTCTTCGAGCGATATTCTATTTGTCGAAGGACCTAAATAATATAATATAATAAATAATAAAAGACTTACCAACAGCTCTTTAGCACAGGAAGTCCAATCAAACTACGAACGCTACCAGCTTAGGAGAAGGCTGAGGAAAAGCAAACTGATAGGGATTGGCATACGAACGTTCATCAACAGGGCAAAAACACTCATTTTAGTAAACACCAGCCAGTGCCCAACTATGGCAATCAGACAAATTAAACACGACACCCAGCGCAGGATCAGTTAATGGACACTGACGTATCAATGAGAACTATTAGAACGGGTCAATACCAACTCAGGCAGTCACCTTCCTTGCATCAGGAAAGCCTTACACCAAAATACTTGGCCGACTCAACAACAAAACACACGGCAAGGGCAGGGGCAAGCTAGTTATGATGCAACAAAAAGATCCTATAGTGGAACTGACAGGCTAACAGCACCAAAGCAGCAAAGAATTAACCACCTAGCTCAAGAAGAAGATTTAGCCTATACAGAAAATTACGAACAGGAAGCAAAAGTGGCAGTGGGGGAATATGAAGAAGAACTTACAGATCATGATAGTGCCAATTTTTTAGACGAAGAGTAGTTTATAAAGATTATCTACGCTAGGTATCTGTTGTTTAAGTAAAGAGGGATTTGGAAATAATTAAATTAATTAAATCTTTAACAAGTCTACTTCCTTAGAAGACAGACAAGAATTTGAATCCAGAAATTGGAAAAAACCTATTGTCATTAATAGCCTTTACCAATTTGCTTAAATAAAAAAAAAAGAGAAAAAACAAGTCGGAAAGGCTACAGTCGAGCTGACTCGACTGTGATATACCCGCTACAATTCTTCGGAAAAACACGTGCCAAATGTGAACAATGCGTTCTTGCTTTTTATTTCTTTTCGTCTCTAATTTGTTTAGCCTATGCAAGTTCCACTCAATTCTTATTGGATGTTGCCCTTTGCTTATATTACTTTGCAGTTATAAATTATGCATGTGTGAAAGAGACGCCTATACATACATACATATATGCTGCCTCACAATACATCTCAACATATCTAATTAGATTTGTCGTTTGTTTTTTGTGTTGCTGCTCAATGTCTCGTTCGATTCTTAGTGGCTTTAAATATACTAAAAATTTATTTTGAATTTTGCAACACACTATAAAATAAAAAAAATATAAGATACAAAAAAAAATAAATATAAGTCGCCGCGGCACCCAGGAGTTGAACTCCGGACCTCTCGCTTAACAGTCAACTACCATCACCACTCGACCACTGCATTTCTTACGCGATGACCGATAAAATTGCACTATGAATATTTTCGGTGCACATAATTTAAAAAAAAAGTTGCCACATATTTAAAAAAAAAAAAAAAAAAGTTGCCACATAATTAAAAACAAGAAAGCAAGGCTACCTTCGGCTTGCCGAAGGTTTCATACCCTTGCAGTTATACAAAATATAAAATATATTTGGATTGCTGCTGGTTTCTGTGGTATTTATTGAACAATAATAATAACAGTTCTGGAAGTCAAGATTTTTACCTGATTAAGGCTATGAATCAAACACCTGCTTCGAAAAAAAATAATTCTACCTTTATAATGCTTTTGTATATACCTGGATTTCTTATATACTTAACACAAAATGTTATGAGGAAATGTCTTTGTGATGTAAAGGATCTGTTGGTCATAACATATAAATAAATTTGGAAAGTTCTCATTCAAAAATGCGTTTGAATAACAGCTACATGATTTTTTGTTTAACAACTATATGTAATAGTACTCAGATTTCCATAAAATTGACACATGAACCTTCATTATTAGAATATAAACGTCTGAGATATTTAAATGGAAAAACTAAGGGCGGGTTACTGTATAACATTAAAAAGTATTGATAATGTGCGGTATTTCCAAAAACAAAACAGGTTTGCATACGAAAACCCTGATTTCAGCCGATTGTTCTTATGGCAGCTATATGTTATAGTGGTCCGATTTTGATACAATTTTGACAGCACATTAAGAACGTAATAAGAATAGGATTTGCCAAATCTTGTTGCAATATCTTGAAAAACAACAAAAATCGGCCGATAGCTTCTATGACAGCTATACGATATATCGGTCCGATCTGGCTCGTTCCGACTTATTTACAGCCTACATCAATAATAAGCTTGGGTGCCAAGTTTCATGAAGATAGCTCAATAACTGGGGGACTAATTTGAGTTGCAACAGACAGACGGACTGACTGATTGTTCCTATAACAGCTATAGAATATAAACGTCTCAGATATTTAAATGGAAAAACTAAGGGCGGGTTACTGTATAACATTAAAAAGTATTGATAATGTGCGGTATTTCCAAAAACAAAACAGGTTTGCATACGAAAACCCTGATTTCAGCCGATTGTTCCTATGGCAGCTATATGTTATAATGGTCCGATTTTGATACAATTTTGACGGCACATTAAGAACGTAATAGGAATAGGATTTGCCAAATCTTGTTGCAATATCTTGAAAAACAACAAATATCGGCCGATAGCTTCTATGACAGCTATACGATATATCGGTCCGATCTGGCTCGTTCCGACTTATTTACAGCCTACATCAATAATAAGCTTGGGTGCCAAGTTTCATGAAGATAGCTCAATAACTGGGGGACTAATTTGAGTTGCAACAAACAGACGGACTGACTGATTGTTCCTATAACAGCTATAGAATATAAACGTCTCAGATATTTAAATGGAAAAACTAAGGGCGGGTTACTGTATAACATTAAAAAGTATTGATAATGTGCGGTATTTCCAAAAACAAAACAGGTTTGCATACAAAAACCCTGATTTCAGCCGATTGTTCCTATGGCAGCTATATGTTATAGTGGTCCGACTTTGATACAATTTTGACAGCACATTAAGAACGTAATAAGAATAGGATTTGCCAAATCTTGTTGCAATATCTTGAAAAACAACAAAAATCGGCCGATAGCTTCTATGACAGCTATACGATATATCGGTCCGATCTGGCTCGTTCCGACTTATTTACAGCCTACATCAATAATAAGCTTGGGTGCCAAGTTTCATGAAGATAGCTCAATAACTGGGGGACTAATTTGAGTTGCAACAGACAGACGGACTGACTGATTGTTCCTATAACAGCTATAGAATATAAACGTCTCAGATATTTAAATGGAAAAACTAAGGGCGGGTTACTGTATAACATTAAAAAGTATTGATAATGTGCGGTATTTCCAAAAACAAAACAGGTTTGCATACAAAAACCCTGATTTCAGCCGATTGTTCCTATGGCAGCTATATGTTATAGTGGTCCGACTTTGATACAATTTTGACAGCACATTAAGAACGTAATAGGAATAGGATTTGCCAAATCTTGTTGCAATATCTTGAAAAACAACAAAAATCGGCCGATAGCTTCTATGACAGCTATACGATATATCGGTCCGATCTGGCTCGTTCCGACTTATTTACAGCCTACATCAATAATAAGCTTGGGTGCCAAGTTTCATGAAGATAGCTCAATAACTGGGGGACTAATTTGAGTTGCAACAGACAGACGGACTGACTGATTGTTCCTATAACAGCTATAGAATATAAACGTCTCAGATATTTAAATGGAAAAACTAAGGGCGGGTTACTGTATAACATTAAAAAGTATTGATAATGTGCGGTATTTCCAAAAACAAAACAGGTTTGCATACAAAAACCCTGATTTCAGCCGATTGTTCCTATGGCAGCTATATGTTATAGTGGTCCGACTTTGATACAATTTTGACAGCACATTAAGAACGTAATAAGAATAGGATTTGCCAAATCTTGTTGCAATATCTTGAAAAACAACAAAAATCGGCCGATAGCTTCTATGACAGCTATACGATATATCGGTCCGATCTGGCTCGTTCCGACTTATTTACAGCCTACATCAATAATAAGCTTGGGTGCCAAGTTTCATGAAGATAGCTCAATAACTGGGGGACTAATTTGAGTTGCAACAGACAGACGGACTGACTGATTGTTCATATAACAGCAATAGAATATAAACGTCTCAGATATTTAAATGGAAAAACTAAGGGCGGGTTACTGTATAACATTAAAAAGTATTGATAATGTGCGGTATTTCCAAAAACAAAACAGGTTTGCATACGAAAACCCTGATTTCAGCCGATTGTTCCTATGGCAGCTATATGTTATAGTGGTCCGATTTTGATACAATTTTGACAGCACATTAAGAACGTAATAAGAATAGGATTTGCCAAATCTTGTTGCAATATCTTGAAAAACAACAAAAATCGGCCGATAGCTTCTATGACAGCTATACGATATATCGGTCCGATCTGGCTCGTTCCGACTTATTTACAGCCTACATCAATAATAAGCTTGGGTGCCAAGTTTCATGAAGATAGCTCAATAACTGGGGGACTAATTTGAGTTGCAACAGACAGACGGACTGACTGATTGTTCCTATAACAGCTATAGAATATAAACGTCTCAGATATTTAAATGGAAAAACTAAGGGCGGGTTACTGTATAACATTAAAAAGTATTGATAATGTGCGGTATTTCCAAAAACAAAACAGGTTTGCATACGAAAACCCTGATTTCAGCCGATTGTTCCTATGGCAGCTATATGTTATAATGGTCCGATTTTGATACAATTTTGACAGCACATTAAGAACGTAATAGGAATAGGATTTGCCAAATCTTGTTGCAATATCTTGAAAAACAACAAATATCGGCCGATAGCTTCTATGACAGCTATACGATATATCGGTCCGATCTGGCTCGTTCCGACTTATTTACAGCCTACATCAATAATAAGCTTGGGTGCCAAGTTTCATGAAGATAGCTCAATAACTGGGGGACTAATTTGAGTTGCAACAGACAGACGGACTGACTGATTGTTCCTATAACAGCTATAGAATATAAACGTCTCAGATATTTAAATGGAAAAACTAAGGGCGGGTTACTGTATAACATTAAAAAGTATTGATAATGTGCGGTATTTCCAAAAACAAAACAGGTTTGCATACAAAAACCCTGATTTCAGCCGATTGTTCCTATGGCAGCTATATGTTATAGTGGTCCGACTTTGATACAATTTTGACAGCACATTAAGAACGTAATAAGAATAGGATTTGCCAAATCTTGTTGCAATATCTTGAAAAACAACAAAAATCGGCCGATAGCTTCTATGACAGCTATACGATATATCGGTCCGATCTGGCTCGTTCCGACTTATTTACAGCCTACATCAATAATAAGCTTGGGTGCCAAGTTTCATGAAGATAGCTCAATAACTGGGGGACTAATTTGAGTTGCAACAGACAGACGGACTGACTGATTGTTCCTATAACAGCAATAGAATATAAACGTCTCAGATATTTAAATGGAAAAACTAAGGGCGGGTTACTGTATAACATTAAAAAGTATTGATAATGTGCGGTATTTCCAAAAACAAAACAGGTTTGCATACAAAAACCCTGATTTCAGCCGATTGTTCCTATGGCAGCTATATGTTATAGTGGTCCGACTTTGATACAATTTTGACAGCACATTAAGAACGTAATAAGAATAGGATTTGCCAAATCTTGTTGCAATATCTTGAAAAACAACAAAAATCGGCCGATAGCTTCTATGACAGCTATACGATATATCGGTCCGATCTGGCTCGTTCCGACTTATTTACAGCCTACATCAATAATAAGCTTGGGTGCCAAGTTTCATGAAGATAGCTCAATAACTGGGGGACTAATTTGAGTTGCAACAGACAGACGGACTGACTGATTGTTCCTATAACAGCTATAGAATATAAACGTCTCAGATATTTAAATGGAAAAACTAAGGGCGGGTTACTGTATAACATTAAAAAGTATTGATAATGTGCGGTATTTCCAAAAACAAAACAGGTTTGCATACAAAAACCCTGATTTCAGCCGATTGTTCCTATGGCAGCTATATGTTATAGTGGTCCGACTTTGATACAATTTTGACAGCACATTAAGAACGTAATAAGAATAGGATTTGCCAAATCTTGTTGCAATATCTTGAAAAACAACAAAAATCGGCCGATAGCTTCTATGACAGCTATACGATATATCGGTCCGATCTGGCTCGTTCCGACTTATTTACAGCCTACATCAATAATAAGCTTGGGTGCCAAGTTTCATGAAGATAGCTCAATAACTGGGGGACTAATTTGAGTTGCAACAGACAGACGGACTGACTGATTGTTCATATAACAGCTATAGAATATAAACGTCTCAGATATTTAAATGGAAAAACTAAGGGCGGGTTACTGTATAACATTAAAAAGTATTGATAATGTGCGGTATTTCCAAAAACAAAACAGGTTTGCATACGAAAACCCTGATTTCAGCCGATTGTTCCTATGGCAGCTATATGTTATAGTGGTCCGACTTTGATACAATTTTGACAGCACATTAAGAACGTAATAAGAATAGGATTTGCCAAATCTTGTTGCAATATCTTGAAAAACAAAGAACAAAGAAGTCTTCGAGCGATATTCTATTTGTCGAAGGACCTAAATAATATAATATAATAAATAATAAAAGACTTACCAACAGCTCTTTAGCACAGGGAAGTCCAATCAAACTACGAACGCTACCAGCTTAGGAGAAGGCTGAGGAAAAGCAAACTGATAGGGATTGGCATACGAACGTTCATCAACAGGGCAAAAACACTCATTTTAGTAAACACCAGCCAGTGCCCAACTATGGCAATCAGACAAATTAAACACGACACCCAGCGCAGGATCAGTTAATGGACACTGACGTATCAATGAGAACTATTAGAACGGGTCAATACCAACTCAGGCAGTCACCTTCCTTGCATCAGGAAAGCCTTACACCAAAATACTTGGCCGACTCAACAACAAAACACACGGCAAGGGCAGGGGCAAGCTAGTTATGATGCAACAAAAAGATCCTATAGTGGAACTGACAGGCTAACAGCACCAAAGCAGCAAAGAACTAACCACCTAGCTCAAGAAGAAGATTTAGCCTATACAGAAAATTACGAACAGGAAGCAAAAGTGGCAGTGGGGGAATATGAAGAAGAACTTACAGATCATGATAGTGCCAATTTTTTAGACGAAGAGTAGTTTATAAAGATTATCTACGCTAGGTATCTGTTGTTTAAGTAAAGAGGGATTTGGAAATAATTAAATTAATTAAATCTTTAACAAGTCTACTTCCTTAGAAGACAGACAAGAATTTGAATCCAGAAATTGGAAAAAACCTATTGTCATTAATAGCCTTTACCAATTTGCTTAAATAAAAAAAAAGGAAAAAACAAGTCGGAAAGGCTACAGTCGAGCTGACTCGACTGTGATATACCCGCTACAATTCTTCGGAAAAACACGTGCCAAATGTGAACAATGCGTTCTTGCTTTTTATTTCTTTTCGTCTCTAATTTGTTTAGCCTATGCAAGTTCCACTCAATTCTTATTGGATGTTGCCCTTTGCTTATATTACTTTGCAGTTATAAATTATGCATGTGTGAAAGAGATGCCTCACAATACATCTCAACATATCTAATTAGATTTGTCGTTTGTTTTTTGTGTTGCTGCTCAATGTCTCGTTCGATTCTTAGTGGCTTTAAATATACTAAAAATTTATTTTGAATTTTGCAACACACTATAAAATAAAAAAAATATAAGATACAAAAAAAATAAATATAAGTCGCCGCGGCACCCAGGAGTTGAACTCCGGACCTCTCGCTTAACAGTCAACTACCATCACCACTCGACCACTGCATTTCTTACGCGATGACCGATAAAATTGCACTATGAATATTTTCGGTGCACATAATTTAAAAAAAAAGTTGCCACATATTTAAAAAAAAAAAAAAAAAGTTGCCACATAATTAAAAACAAGAAAGCAAGGCTACCTTCGGCTTGCCGAAGGTTTCATACCATTGCAGTTATATAAAATATAAAATATATTTGGATTGCTGCTGGTTTCTGTGGTATTTATTGAACAATAATAATAACAGTTCTGGAAGTCAAGATTTTTACCTGATTAAGGCTATGAATCAAACACCTGCTTCGAAAAAAAATAATTCTACCTTTATAATGCTTTTGTATATACCTGGATTTCTTATATACTTAACACAAAATGTTATGAGGAAATGTCTTTGTGATGTAAAGGATCTGTTGGTCATAACATATAAATAAATTTGGAAAGTTCTCATTCAAAAATGCGTTTGAATAACAGCTACATGATTTTTTGTTTAACAACTATATGTAATAGTACTCAGATTTCCATAAAATTGACACATGAACCTTCATTATTAGAATATAAACGTCTGAGATATTTAAATGGAAAAACTAAGGGCGGGTTACTGTATAACATTAAAAAGTATTGATAATGTGCGGTATTTCCAAAAACAAAACAGGTTTGCATACAAAAACCCTGATTTCAGCCGATTGTTCCTATGGCAGCTATATGTTATAGTGGTCCGACTTTGATACAATTTTGACAGCACATTAAGAACGTAATAGGAATAGGATTTGCCAAATCTTGTTGCAATATCTTGAAAAACAACAAAAATCGGCCGATAGCTTCTATGACAGCTATACGATATATCGGTCCGATCTGGCTCGTTCCGACTTATTTACAGCCTACATCAATAATAAGCTTGGGTGCCAAGTTTCATGAAGATAGCTCAATAACTGGGGGACTAATTTGAGTTGCAACAGACAGACGGACTGACTGATTGTTCATATAACAGCAATAAAATATAAACGTCTCAGATATTTAAATGGAAAAACTAAGGGCGGGTTACTGTATAACATTAAAAAGTATTGATAATGTGCGGTATTTCCAAAAACAAAACAGGTTTGCATACGAAAACCCTGATTTCAGCCGATTGTTCCTATGGCAGCTATATGTTATAGTGGTCCGATTTTGATACAATTTTGACAGCACATTAAGAACGTAATAAGAATAGGATTTGCCAAATCTTGTTGCAATATCTTGAAAAACAACAAAAATCGGCCGATAGCTTCTATGACAGCTATACGATATATCGGTCCGATCTGGCTCGTTCCGACTTATTTACAGCCTACATCAATAATAAGCTTGGGTGCCAAGTTTCATGAAGATAGCTCAATAACTGGGGGACTAATTTGAGTTGCAACAGACAGACGGACTGACTGATTGTTCCTATAACAGCTATAGAATATAAACGTCTCAGATATTTAAATGGAAAAACTAAGGGCGGGTTACTGTATAACATTAAAAAGTATTGATAATGTGCGGTATTTCCAAAAACAAAACAGGTTTGCATACGAAAACCCTGATTTCAGCCGATTGTTCCTATGGCAGCTATATGTTATAATGGTCCGATTTTGATACAATTTTGACAGCACATTAAGAACGTAATAGGAATAGGATTTGCCAAATCTTGTTGCAATATCTTGAAAAACAACAAATATCGGCCGATAGCTTCTATGACAGCTATACGATATATCGGTCCGATCTGGCTCGTTCCGACTTATTTACAGCCTACATCAATAATAAGCTTGGGTGCCAAGTTTCATGAAGATAGCTCAATAACTGGGGGACTAATTTGAGTTGCAACAGACAGACGGACTGACTGATTGTTCCTATAACAGCTATAGAATATAAACGTCTCAGATATTTAAATGGAAAAACTAAGGGCGGGTTACTGTATAACATTAAAAAGTATTGATAATGTGCGGTATTTCCAAAAACAAAACAGGTTTGCATACAAAAACCCTGATTTCAGCCGATTGTTCCTATGGCAGCTATATGTTATAGTGGTCCGACTTTGATACAATTTTGACAGCACATTAAGAACGTAATAAGAATAGGATTTGCCAAATCTTGTTGCAATATCTTGAAAAACAACAAAAATCGGCCGATAGCTTCTATGACAGCTATACGATATATCGGTCCGATCTGGCTCGTTCCGACTTATTTACAGCCTACATCAATAATAAGCTTGGGTGCCAAGTTTCATGAAGATAGCTCAATAACTGGGGGACTAATTTGAGTTGCAACAGACAGACGGACTGACTGATTGTTCCTATAACAGCTATAGAATATAAACGTCTCAGATATTTAAATGGAAAAACTAAGGGCGGGTTACTGTATAACATTAAAAAGTATTGATAATGTGCGGTATTTCCAAAAACAAAACAGGTTTGCATACAAAAACCCTGATTTCAGCCGATTGTTCCTATGGCAGCTATATGTTATAGTGGTCCGACTTTGATACAATTTTGACAGCACATTAAGAACGTAATAAGAATAGGATTTGCCAAATCTTGTTGCAATATCTTGAAAAACAACAAAAATCGGCCGATAGCTTCTATGACAGCTATACGATATATCGGTCCGATCTGGCTCGTTCCGACTTATTTACAGCCTACATCAATAATAAGCTTGGGTGCCAAGTTTCATGAAGATAGCTCAATAACTGGGGGACTAATTTGAGTTGCAACAGACAGACGGACTGACTGATTGTTCATATAACAGCAATAGAATATAAACGTCTCAGATATTTAAATGGAAAAACTAAGGGCGGGTTACTGTATAACATTAAAAAGTATTGATAATGTGCGGTATTTCCAAAAAAAAAAATTTTCTTACGAAACCCTTTTTTTCCCTTTTTTTTCTTTTGGCCGCTATTTTTTATGTGGTCCGTTTTGATACAATTTTAAAAATTTAAAAAACACTTTTTTTCCGGCTGTTTTTCTTGGGGCCTTTATGTTATAGTGGTCCGATTTTGATACAATTTTGACAGCACATTAAGAACGTAATAAGAATAGGATTTGCCAAATCTTGTTGCAATATCTTGAAAAACAACAAAAATCGGCCGATAGCTTCTATGACAGCTATACGATATATCGGTCCGATCTGGCTCGTTCCGACTTATTTACAGCCTACATCAATAATAAGCTTGGGTGCCAAGTTTCATGAAGATAGCTCAATAACTGGGGGGACTAATTTGAGTTGCAACAGACAGACGGACTGACTGATTGTTCCTATAACAGCTATAGAATATAAACGTCTCAGATATTTAAATGGAAAAACTAAGGGCGGGTTACTGTATAACATTAAAAAGTATTGATAATGTGCGGTATTTCCAAAAACAAAACAGGTTTGCATACAAAAACCCTGATTTCAGCCGATTGTTCCTATGGCAGCTATATGTTATAATGGTCCGATTTTGATACAATTTTGACAGCACATTAAGAACGTAATAGGAATAGGATTTGCCAAATCTTGTTGCAATATCTTGAAAAACAACAAATAACTGCCGATAGCTTCTATGACAGCTATACGATATATCGGTCCGATCTGGCTCGTTCCGACTTATTTACAGCCTACATCAATAATAAGCTTGGGTGCCAAGTTTCATGAAGATAGCTCAATAACTGGGGGGACTAATTTGAGTTGCAACAGACAGACGGACTGACTGATTGTTCCTATAACAGCTATAGAATATAAACGTCTCAGATATTTAAATGGAAAAACTAAGGGCGGGTTACTGTATAACATTAAAAAGTATTGATAATGTGCGGTATTTCCAAAAACAAAACAGGTTTGCATACGAAAACCCTGATTTCAGCCGATTGTTCCTATGGCAGCTATATGTTATAGTGGTCCGATTTTGATACAATTTTGACAGCACATTAAGAACGTAATAAGAATAGGATTTGCCAAATCTTGTTGCAATATCTTGAAAAACAACAAATATCGGCCGATAGCTTCTATGACAGCTATACGATATTATCGTCTGCGATCTGGCTCGTTCCGACTTATTTACAGCCTACATCAATAATAAGCTTGGGTGCCAAGTTTCATGAAGATAGCTCAATAACTGGGGGACTAATTTGAGTTGCAACAGACAGACGGACTGACTGATTGTTCCCTATAACAGCAATAGAATATAAACGTCTCAGATATTTAAATGGAAAAACTAAGGGCGGGTTACTGTATAACATTAAAAAGTATTGATAATGTGCGGTATTTCCAAAAACAAAACAGGTTTGCATACAAAAACCCTGATTTCAGCCGATTGTTCCTATGGCAGCTATATGTTATAGTGGTCCGACTTTGATACAATTTTGACAGCACATTAAGAACGTAATAGGAATAGGATTTGCCAAATCTTGTTGCAATATCTTGAAAAAACAACAAAAATCGGCCGATAGCTTCTATGACAGCTATACGATATATCGGTCCGATCTGGCTCGTTCCGACTTATTTACAGCCTACATCAATAATAAGCTTGGGTGCCAAGTTTCATGAAGATAGCTCAATAACTGGGGGACTAATTTGAGTTGCAACAGACAGACGGACTGACTGATTGTTCCTATAACAGCTATAGAATATAAACGTCTCAGATATTTAAATGGAAAAACTAAGGGCGGGTTACTGTATAACATTAAAAAGTATTGATAATGTGCGGTATTTCCAAAAACAAAACAGGTTTGCATACAAAAACCCTGATTTCAGCCGATTGTTCCTATGGCAGCTATATGTTATAATGGTCCGATTTTTGATACAATTTTGACAGCACATTAAGAACGTAATAGGAATAGGATTTGCCAAATCTTGTTGCAATATCTTGAAAAACAACAAATATCGGCCGATAGCTTCTATGACAGCTATACGATATATCGGTCCGATCTGGCTCGTTCCGACTTATTTACAGCCTACATCAATAATAAGCTTGGGTGCCAAGTTTCATGAAGATAGCTCAATAACTGGGGGAATAATTTGAGTTGCAACAGACAGACGGACTGACTGATTGTTCATATAACAGCAATAGAATATAAAC
>JAECXD010000678.1:0-14306 GCA_018151445.1 Zaprionus inermis | reverse complement strand
CGCACGCTAACCGCACGCTACCGCAATGCTAACCGCACAAGCACCGCACGCACCGCACGTTAACCGGGCACGCTAACCGCACTTAAGCACCCGCACGGGCACGTTAATCAGGCATCGCTATCGCTAACCGCACGCTATCGCTAACCGGGCACGCACGGGCACCGCTAATAAAGCACGCTAACCGCACGTACGCTAACGGGCAGAGCACGTTAATCGCTAATCGCACGCTACCACAGTACGTTAACCGGCACGCACTGTTAACCGGCACAAAGCTAACAAGCACGGCACAGACATAATCCGGCACGGTTAATGCTAATCGCACGCACAAGCACGCTAACCGCACGCTAATCGCTAACGCTAACCGGGCACGCTAATGCTAACCGGCCACGCTAACTGCTAACCGCACAAGCACAAACGCTAACCGCACGCAACGCTAACCGCACGCACGCTAATGCTAACCGCACGCTATGCTAACCGGCACGCTAATGCTAACCGCACGCTAACGCTAACCGGCACGCTGCTAACCGCACGCACGCTAACCGCACGCGAATGCTAATCGCAACGCTAATGCTAACCGCACACGCACGCTAACCGCACGCACGCTAACCGGCACGCTAATGCGCACGCTACCAAAATGCACCGCACGCACGCTAACCGCACGCTAATGCTAACCGCACAAGCACGCTAACCGCACGCTAACGCTAACCGCAGCACAACACGCACCGCACGCTAACGCTAACCGCACGCACGCTAATCGCACGCTAACCGCACGCTAATGCTAACCGCACGCTAATGCTAACCGCTACTGCTATCGCTAACCGCACGCACGCTAACCGCACGCTAATGCTAACCGCACGCTAATGCTAACCGCACGTTAATGCTAACCGCTAACCGCTAACGCTAACCGCACGCACGCTAACCGCACGCTACGCACCGCACGCACGCTAACCGCACAGCACGCGCTAATCGCACGCAACGCTAACCGCACACGCTAACCGCACGCTAATGCTAACCGCACGCACGCTAACCGCACGCACGCTAACCGCACGCACGCTAACCGCACGCACGCTAACCGCACGCTAATGCTAACCGCACGCTAACGCTAACCGCACGCACGCTAACCGCACGCTAATGCTAACCGCACGCACGCTAACCGCACGCACGCTAACCGCACGCTAACGCTAACCGCACGCACGCTAACCGGCACGCTAACGCTAACCGCACGCAACGCACGCTAATGCTAACCGCACGCTAATGCTAACCGCACGCTAATGCTAACCGCACGCACGCTAACCGCACGCACGCTAACCGCACGCACGCTAACCGCACGCACGCTAACCGCACGCACGCTAACCGCACGCTAATGCTAACCGCACGCTAATGCTAACCGCACGCACGCAACCGCACGCACGCTAACCGCACGCTAACCGCACGCACGCTAACCGCACGCTAATGCTAACCGGCACAAGCACGCTAACCGCACGCACGCTAAGCGCATAACCGGGCACGCTAATGCTAACCGCACAACGCTAACCGCACGCAATAACGCACGCTAACCGCACGCACCGCACGCACGCTAACCGGCACGCTAACGCTAACCGCACGCACGCTAACCGCACGCTAACCGCACGCTAATGCTAACCGCACGCTAATGCTAACCGCAACGCACGCTAACCGCACGCACGTTAACCGCACGCTAATCTAACCGCACGCTAATGCTAACCGCACGCTAACCGCACAAGCAACCGCACGGGCACGCTAACCGCACGCACGTTAACCGCACGCTAATGCTAACCGCACGCTAACGCTAACCGCACGCACGCTAACCGGCACGCTAACCGCACGCACGCACCGCACGCACGCTAACCGCACGCTAACGCTAACCGCACGCACGCTAACCGCACGCAATAACCGCACGCTAATGCTAACCGCACACGCAACGCAACGCTAACCGCACGCTAACGCTAACCGCACGCACGCTAACCGCACGCACGCTAACCGCACGCTAATGCTAACCGCACGCAACCGCACGCTAATGCTAACCGCACGCACGCTAACCGCACGCACGCTAACCGCACGCACGCACCGCACGCTAACCGCACGCACGCTAACCGCACGCTAATGCTAACCGCACGCACGCTAACCGCACGCACGCTAACCGCACGCTAACGCTAACCGCACGCTAACGCTAACCGCACGCACGCTAACCGCACGCACGCTAACCGCACGCTAACGCTAACCGCACACGCACGCTAACCGCACGCTAATGCTAACCGCACGCTAATGCTAACCGCACGCACGCTAACCGCACGCTAATGCTAACCGCACGCACGCTAACCGCACACGCACGCTAACCCGCACGCTAACCGCACGCTAACCGCACGCACACGCACGCTAACCGCACGCTAACGCACGCTAACCGCACGCACGCTAACCGCACGCACGCTAACCGCACGCACGCTAACCGCACAGCACGCTAACCGCACGCTAACGCTAACCGCACGCACGCTAACCGCACGCACGCTAACCGCACGCTAATGCTAACCGCACGCTAACGCTAACCGGCACGCTAATGCTAACCGCACGCACGCTAACCGCACGCACGCTAACCGCACGCACGCTAACCGCACGCACGCTAACCGCACGCACGCTAACCGCACGCTAATGCTAACCGCACGCACGCTAACCGCACGCTAACCGCACGCGCTAACCGCACGCTAACCGCACGCACAACCACGCTAACGCACGCTAACCGCACGCACGCTAACCGCACGCACGCTAACCGCAACCGCACGCTAACCGCACGCACGCTAACCGCACGCTAATGCTAACCGCACGCTAACCGCACGCTAACACGCTAACCGCACGCAACCGCACGCTAATGCTAACCGCACGCTAATGCAACCGCACGCACGCTAACCGCACGCTAATGCTAACCGCACGCACGCTAACCGCACGCTAACGCTAACCGCACAGCACGCTAACCGCACGCACGCTAACCGCACGCACGCTAACCGCACGCACGCTAACCGCACGCACGCTAACCGGCACGCACGCTAACCGCACGCACGCTAACCGCACGCTAATGCTAACCGCACGCTAACCGCACGCTAACCGCACGCTAACGCTAACCGCACGCACGCACGCTAACCGCACGCTAACGCTAACCGCACGCACGCTAACCGCACGCTAACCGCAACCGCACGCTAACCGCACGCACGCTAACCGCACGCACGCTAACCGCACAAGCACGCTAACCGCACGCACGCTAACCGCACGCACGCTAACCGCACAAGCACGCTAACCGCACGCTACGCTAACCGCACGCACGCTAACCGCACGCTAATGCTAACCGCACGCACGCTAACCGCACGCAAACGCTAACCGGCACGCAACGCACGCTAACCGCACGCTAACGCTAACCGCACGCTACGCTAACCGCACGCTAATGCTAACCGCACGCTAACGCTAACCGCACGCTAACGCTAACCGGCACGCACGCTAACCGCACAGCACGCTAACCGCACGCTAACGCTAACCGCACAAGCACGCTAACCGCACAAGCACGCTAACCGCACGCTAACCGCACGCTAACCGCACGCTAATGCTAACCGCACGCACGCTAACCGCACGCTAACCGCACGCACCGCAAGCTAACCGCACGCACGCTAACCGCACGCTAACCGCACGCTAACGCTAACCGCACGCTAATGCTAACCGCACGCACGCTAACCGCACGCTAATGCTAACCGCACGCACGCTAACCGCACGCTACGCTAACCGCACGCACGCTAACCGCACGCTAACCGCAACCGCACGCACGCTAACCGCACGCACGCTAACCGCACGCTAATGCTAACCGCACGCACGCTAACCGCACGCTACCGCTACCGCACCGCACGCTAACCGCACGCTAACGCTAACCGCACGCACGCTAACCGCACGCACGCTAACCGCACGCACGCTAACCGCACGCTACGCTAACCGCACGCACGCTAACCGCACGCTACGCTAACCGCACGCACGCTAACCGCACGCTAATGCTAACCGCACGCACGCTAACCGCACGCACCGCACGCTAACGCTAACCGCACACGCACGCTAACCGCACGCACGCTAACCGCACGCTAACGCTAACCGCACACGCACGCTAACCGCACGCTAATGCACGCTAACCGCACGCACGCTAACCGCACGCACGCTAACCGCACGCACGCTAACCGCACAAGCACGCTAACCGCACGCACGCTAACCGCACGCAAGCTAACCGCACGCTAAGCTAACCGCACGCTAATGCTAACCGCACGCACGCAACGCTAACCGCACGCAAGCACGCTAACCGCACGCACGCTAACCGCACACCGCACGCTAACCGCACGCTAACCGCACGCTAACGCTAACCGCACGCACGCTAACCGCACGCACGCTAACCGCACGCACGCTAACCGCACGCACGCTAACCGCACGCACGCTAACCGCACGCTAATGCTAACCGCACGCACGCTAACCGCACGCACGCTAACCGCACGCACGCTAACCGCACGCAATAACGCACGCACCGCACGCTAACCGCACGCAAACCGCACGCTAACGCTAACCGCACGCTAATGCTAACCGGACACGCACGCTAACCGCACGCACGCTAACCGCACGCACGCTAACCGCACGCTAACCGCACGCTAACCGCACGCACGCTAACCGCACGCTAATGCTAACCGCACGCACGCTAACCGCACGCACGCTAACCGCACGCTA
Organism: Zaprionus inermis; assembly: GCA_018151445.1. Taxonomy (NCBI): domain Eukaryota; kingdom Metazoa; phylum Arthropoda; class Insecta; order Diptera; family Drosophilidae; genus Zaprionus; species Zaprionus inermis. The sequence continues at coordinate 9,551 of JAECXD010000678.1, read as the reverse complement.
CGCTAACCGCACGCACGCTAACCGCACACGCACGCTAACCGCACACGCAACGCTAACCGCACGCTACGCTAACCGCACGCACGCTAACCGCACGCACGCTAACCGCACAAGCACGCTAACCGCACGCACGCTAACCGCACGCTAATGCTAACCGCACGCTAATGCTAACCGCACGCACGCTAACCGCACGCACGCTAACCGCACGCTAATGCTAACCGCACGCACGCTAACCGCACGCACGCTAACCGCACGCTAACGCTAACCGCACGACACGCTAACCGCACGCTAACCGCACGCACGCTAACCGCACGCACGCTAACCGCACGCTAACAGCTAACCGCACGCACGCTAACCGCACGCACGCTAACCGCACGCTAATGCTAACCGCACGCACGCTAACCGCACGCTAATGCTAACCGCACGCTAACCGCACGCACGCTAACCGCACGCACGCTAACCGCACGCTACGCTAACCGCACGCTAATGCTAACCGCACGCTAACCGCACGCACGCTAACCGCACGCACGCTAACCGCACGCACGCTAACCGCACGCACGCTAACCGCACAGCACGCTAACCGCACGCTACGCTAACCGCACGCTAATGCTAACCGCACGCTAACGCTAACCGCACGCACGCTAACCGCACGCACGCTAACCGCACCGCACAAGCACGCTAACCGCACGCACGCTAACCGCACGCACGCTAACCGCACGCTAACGCTAACCGCACGCACGCTAACCGCACGCAACGCTAACCGCACGCCACGCTAACCGCACGCAATGCACGCAACCGCACGCAACGCTAACCGCACGCTAACGCTAACCGCACGCTAACGCTAACCGCACGCACGCAACCGCACGCTAACCGCAACCGCACGCTAATCGCTAACCGCACGCACGCACGCTAACCGCACGCTAACCGCAACCGCACGCACGCTAACCGGCACGCTAATGCTAACCGCACGCACGCTAACCGCACGCTAATGCTAACCGCACGCACGCTAACCGCACGCACGCTAACCGCACGCACGCTAACCGCACGCACGCTAACCGCACGCACGCTAACCGCACGCACCCGCACGCACGCTAACCGCACGCTAACACGCTAACCGCACGCTAACGCACGCACGCTAACCGCACGCTAATGCTAACCGCACGCACGCTAACCGCACGCACGCTAACCGCACGCTAATGCTAACCGCACGCACGCTAACCGCACGCTAATGCTAACCGCACGCACGCTAACCGCACGCACGCTAACCGCACGCTAACCCACGCTAACCGCACGCTAACGCTAACCGCACGCAACGCTAACCGCACGCACGCTAACCGCACGCTAATGCTAACCGCACGCACGCTAACCGCACGCTAAGCTAACCGCACGCACGCTAACCGCACGCACGCACGCTAACCGCACGCTAACGCACGCTAACCGCACGCACGCTAACCGCACGCAACGCTAACCGCACGCACGCTAACCGCACGCACGCTAACCGCACGCACGCTAACCGCACGCTAATGCTAACCGCACGCACGCTAACCGCACGCACGCTAACCGCACGCACGCTAACCGCACGCACGCTAACCGCACGCAATGCTAACCGCACGCACGCTAACCGCACGCACGCTAACCGCACGCACGCTAACCGCACGCTAACGCTAACCGCACGCTACGCTAACCGCACAAGCACGCTAACCGCACGCACGCTAACCGCACGCTAACGCTAACCGCACGCACGCACGCTAACCGCACGCTAATCGCACGCTAACCGCACGCAAGCTAACCGCGCACGCACGCTAACCGCACAGCACGCTAACCGCACGCTAATGCTAACCGCACGCTAACGCTAACCGCACGCACGCTAACCGCACGCACGCTAACCGCACGCTAACCGCACGCACGCTAACCGCACGCAACGCTAACCGCACGCTAATGCTAACCGCACGCACGCTAACCGGCACGCTAATGCTAACCGCACGCACGCTAACCGCACGCTAACCGCAAGCACGCAATGCTAACCGCACGCACGCTAACCGCACGCTAACCGCACGCTAACCGCTAACCGCACGCACGCTAACCGCACGCACGCTAACCGCACGCAACGCTAACCGCACGCACGCTAACCGCACGCACGCTAACCGCACGCACGCTAACCGCACGCTAACCGCAACCGCACGCAACGCTAACCGCACGTACGCACGCTAACCGCACCGCAACTAACCGCACGCTAACACGCTAACCGCACGCACGCTAACCGCACGCACGCTAACCGCACGCTAACCGCACGCTAACCAACCGCACGCTAACCGCACGCAACCGCACGCTAACCGCACGCTAACCGCACGCTAACCGCACGCACGTTAACCGCACGCTAACGCTAACCGCACGCTAATGCTAACCGCACACGCACGCTAACCGCACGCTACGCTAACCGCACAAGCACGCTAACCGCACGCACGCTAACCGCACGCACGCTAACCGCACGCTAACGCTAACCGCACGCTAACGCTAACCGCACGCACGCTAACCGCACGCTAATGCTAACCGCACGCACGCTAACCGCACGCACGCTAACCGCACGCACGCTAACCGCACACGCACGCTAACCGCACGCACGCACGCTAACCGCACGCACGCTAACCGCACGCACGCTAACCGCACAAGCACGCTAACCGCACGCTAACGCTAACCGCACGCACGCTAACCGCACGCACGCTAACCGCACGCACGCTAACCGCACGCACGCTAACCGCACGCACGCTAACCGCACGCTAACCGCACGCAACCGCACGCTAACCGCACGCTAACCGCACGCTAACCGCACGCTAACCGCACGCAACGCACGCTAACCGCACGCACGCTAACCGCACGCACGCTAACCGCACGCTAATGCTAACCGCACGCACGCAACGCTAACCGCACGCTAATGCTAACCGGCACGCTAAGCACGCTAACCGCACGCACGCTAACCGCACGCACGCTAACCGCACGCACGCTAACCGCACGCTAACGCTAACCGCACGCACGCTAACCGCACGCACGCACGCTAACCGCACGCACGCTAACCGCACGCACGCTAACCGCACGCTAACGCTAACCGCACGCACGCACGCTAACCGCACGCTAACCGCACCGCACGCACGCTAACCGCACGCTAATGCTAACCGCACGCACGCTAACCGCACGCTACGCAACCGCACGCTAACGCTAACCGGCACGCTAACGCTAACCCGCACGCACGCTAACCGCACGCACGCTAACCGCACGCACGCTAACCGCACGCACGCTAACCGCACGCACGCTAACCGCACGCAACGCTAACCGCACGCTAACGCTAACCGCACGCTACGCTAACCGCACGCACGCTAACCGCACACGCACGCTAACCGCACAAGCACGCTAACCGCACGCACGCTAACCGCACGCACGCTAACCGCACGCACGCTAACCGCACGCACGCTAACCGCACGCTAATGCTAACCGCACGCTAATGCTAACCGCACGCACGCTAACCGCACGCAAGCACGCTAACCGCACGCACGCTAACCGCACGCAACCTAACCGCACGCACGCTAACCGCACGCACGCTAACCGCACGCCACGCTAACCGCACGCACGCTAACCGCACGCACGCTAACCGCACGCACGCTAACCGCACGCACGCTAACCGCACACGCAGCTAACCGCACGCTAACGCTAACCGCACGCACGCTAACCGCACGCACGCTAACCGCACGCACGCTAACCGCACGCTAATGCTAACCGCAAGCACGCACGCTAACCGCACGCTAACCGCACGCTAACCGCACGCACGCTAACCGCACGCACGCTAACCGCACGCAAGCTAACCGCACGCACGCTAACCGCACGCTAACGCTAACCGCACGCACGCTAACCGCACGCGCTAACCGCACGCACGCTAACCGCACGCAATGCTAACCGCACGCACGCTAACCGCACGCACGCTAACCGCACGCACGCTAACCGCACGCACGCTAACCGCACGCAATGCTAACCGCACGCACGCTAACCGCACGCTAACGCTAACCGCACGCACGCTAACCGCACGCACGCTAACCGCACGCACGCTAACCGCACGCACGCTAACCGCACGCACGCTAACCGCACGCACGCTAACCGCACGCACGCTAACCGCACGCTAATGCTAACCGCACGCACGCTAACCGCACGCACGCTAACCGCACGCACGCTAACCGCACGCTAATGCTAACCGCACGCACGCTAACCGGACACGCACGCTAACCGCACGCTACGCTAACCGCACGCACGCTAACCGCACGCACGCTAACCGCACGCTAATGCTAACCGCACGCACGCTAACCGCACGCACGCTAACCGCACGCACGCTAACCGCACAAGCACGCTAACCGCACGCTAATGCTAACCGCACGCACGCTAACCGGCACGCTAATGCTAACCGCACGCACGCTAACCGCACGCTAACGCTAACCGCACGCACGCTAACCGCACACGCCGCACGCACGCTAACCGCACGCACGCTAACCGCACGCTAACGCTAACCGCACGCACGCTAACCGCACGCTAACGCTAACCGCACCACGCTAACCGCACGCACGCTAACCGCACGCACGCTAACCGCACGCACGCTAACCGCACGCTAATGCTAACCGCACGCACGCTAACCGCACGCAATGCTAACCGCACGCTAATGCTAACCGCACGCACGCTAACCGCACGCACGCTAACCGCACGCACGCTAACCGGCACGCACGCTAACCGCACGCTAATGCTAACCGCACGCACGCTAACCGCACGCACGCACGCTAACCGCACGCACGCTAACCGCACGCACGCTAACCGCACGCGCACGCTAACCGCACGCACGCTAACCGCACGCACGCTAACCGCACGCACGCTAACCGCACGCTAACGCTAACCGCACGCACGCTAACCGCACGCTAACGCTAACCGCACGCACGCTAACCGCACACGCACGCTAACCGCACGCTAATGCTAACCGCACGCTAATGCTAACCGCACGCAAGCTAACCGCACGCTAATGCTAACCGCACGCACGCTAACCGGACACGCACGCTAACCGCACGCTACGCTAACCGCACGCACGCTAACCGCACGCACGCTAACCGCACGCACGCTAACCGCACGCACGCTAACCGCACGCACGCTAACCGCACGCTACCACGCTAACCGCACGCAACGCACGCTAACGCAATAACCGCACGCACGCTAACCGCACGCACGCTAACCGCACGCTACGCTAACCGCACGCTAACGCTAACCGCACGCACGCTAACCGCACGCACGCTAACCGCACGCTAACCGGCACGCTAATGCTAACCGCACGCACGCTAACCGCACGCACGCTAACCGCACGCACGCTAACCGCACGCACGCTAACCGCACGCTACGCTAACCGCACGCACGCTAACCGCACGCACGCTAATCGCTAACCGCACGCTAACCGCACGCAACCGCACGCTAATGCTAACCGCACGCACGCTAACCGCACGCACGCTAACCGCACGCTAACCGCACGCGCACGCTAACCGCACGCACGCTAACCGCACGCTACGCTAACCGCACGCACGCAACCGCAACCGCACGCTAATGCTAACCGCACGCTAATGCTAACCGCACGCTACGCTAACCGCACGCACGCTAACCGCACAGGCACGCTAACCGCACGCTAATGCTAACCGCACGCACGCTAACCGCACGCACGCTAACCGCACGCACGCTAACCGCACGCACGCTAACCGCACGCACGCTAACCGCACGCTAATGCTAACCGCACGCTAACGCTAACGCAGCACGCACGCTAACCGCACGCACGCTAACCGCACGCACGCTAACCGCACGCACGCTAACCGCACGCAATGCTAACCGCACGCTAACCGCAACCGCACGCACGCTAACCGCACGCTAATGCACGCTAACCGCACGCTAACGCTAACCGCACGCACGCTAACCGCACGCACGCTAACCGCACGCACGCTAACCGCACGCACGCTAACCGCACGCACGCTAACCGCACGCTAACGCTAACCGCACGCTAATGCTAACCGCACGCACGCTAACCGCACGCTAATGCACGCTAACCGCACGCACGCTAACCACGCACGCTAACCGCACGCTAACCGCACGCACGCTAACCGCACGCTAATGCTAACCGCACGCACGCTAACGCAACCGGCACGCTAACCGCACGCTAATGCTAACCGCACGCACGCTAACCGCACGCACGCTAACCGCACGCACGCTAACCGCACGCTACCGCTAACCGCACGCACGCTAACCGCACGCTAACGCTAACCGGCACGCACGCTAACCGCACGCTAACGCTAACCGCACGCTAACGCTAACCGCACGCAACTACCGCACGCTAACCGCACGCTAACCGCACGCACGCTAACCGCACGCACGCTAACCGCACGCTAACCGCACGCTAACCGCACGCACGCTAACCGGCACGCTAACGCTAACCGCACGCACGCTAACCGCACGCACGCTAACCGCACGCACGCTAACCGCACGCACGCTAACCGCACGCACGCTAACCGCACGCACGCTAACCGCACGCACGCTAACCGCACGCTAACGCTAACCGCACGCTAATGCTAACCGCACGCAAACCGCACGCTAACCGCACGCACGCTAACCGCACGCACGCTAACCGCACGCACGCTAACCGCACGCACGCTAACCGCACGCTACGCTAACCGCACGCACGCTAACCGCACGCAACCGCTAACCGCACGCACGCTAACCGCACGCTAATGCTAACCGCACGCTAACGCTAACCGCACGCTAATGCTAACCGCACGCACGCTAACCCGCACGCACGCTAACCGCACGCACGCACGCTAACCGCACGCACGCTAACCGCACGCTACGCTAACCGCACAACCGCACGCTAACCGCACGCTAATGCTAACCGCACGCTAATGCTAACCGCACGCACGCTAACCGCAAGCACGCTAACCGCACGCACCGCACCGCACCGCACGCTAACCGCACGCTAACCGCACGCTAACCGCACGCTAACCGCACGCACGCTAACCGCACGCACGCTAACCGCACGCACGCTAACCGCACGCACGCTAACCGCACGCTAACCGCACAAGCACGCACGCTAACCGGCACAACCGCACGCTAACCCAACGCTAACCGCACGCAATAACCGGCACGCTAATGCTAACCGGCACAAGCACGCTAACCGCACACGCACGCTAACCGCACGCACGCTAACCGCACGCTACGCTAACCGCACGCAAACCGCACGCTAACCGCACGCACGCTAACCGCACGCTACGCTAACCGCACGCTAACGCACGCTAACCGCACGCTAACTAACCGCACGCACGCTAACCGCACGCACGCTAACCGCACAAGCACGCTAACCGCACGCACGCTAACCGCACGCACGCTAACCGCACGCACGCTAACCGCACGCACCGCACCGCACGCACGCTAACCGCACGCAGCACGCTAACCGCACGCACAACCGCACGCACGCTAACCGCACAAAACCGCACGCTAATGCTAACCGCACGCTAATGCTAACCGGCACGCTAAGCACGCACGCTAACCGCACGCAATGCTAACCGGCACGCTAACCGCAACGCACGCACGCTAACCGCACAAGCACGCTAACCGCACAAGCACGCTAACCGGCACGCACGCTAACCGGGCACGCACGGCTAACCGCACGCACGCTAACCGCACGCACGCTAACCGCACGCACAAGCACGCTAACGCTAACCGCACGCACAACCGCACGCTAATGCTAACCGCACGCACGCTAACCGCACGCTAACCGGCACGCACGCTAACCGCACGCACGCTAACCGCACGCACGCTAACCGCACGCACGCTAACCGCACGCTAATGCTAACCGCACAAGCACGCTAACCGCACGCTAACCGCACGCAACCGCACGCACGCTAACCGCACGCTAATGCTAACCGCACGCACGCTAACCGCACGCACGCTAACCGCACGCACGCTAACCGCACGCACGCTAACCGCACGCTACGCTAACCGGCACGCACGCTAACCGCACGCACGCTAACCGCACGCACGCTAACCGCACGCTAATGCTAACCGCACGCACGCTAACCGCACGCAACGCTAACCGGCACGCACGCTAACCGCACGCACGCACGCTAACCGCACGGGCACGCTAACCGCAACCGCACGCTAACCGCACAAGCACGCTAACCGCACGCACGCTAACCGCACGCTAACGCTAACCGCACGCACGCACCGCACGCTAACCGCACGCACGCTAACCGCACGCACGCTAACCGCACAAGCACGCTAACCGCACGCACGCTAACCGCACAGGCACGCTAACCGCACGCACGCTAACCGCACGCACGCTAACCGCACGCTACGCTAACCGCACGCAAACGCAACGCACGCACGCTAACCGCACGCACGCACGCTAACCGCACGCTAAGCACGCTAACCGCACAAGCACGCACGCTAACCGCACGCTAATGCTAACCGCACGCACGCTAACCGCACGCACGCTAACCGCACGCTAACCGCTAACCGCACAAGCACGCACGCTACGCACAGCACGCACGCTAACCGCACGCACGCTAACCGCACGCACGCTAACCGCACGCACGCTAACCGCACGCGCACGCTAACCGCACGCTAATGCTAACCGCACGCACGCTAACCGCACGCAACGCTAACCGCACGCACCGCACCACGCACCGCACGCTAACTAACGCACGCACGCTAACCGCACGCACGCTAACCGCACGCTACGCTAACCGCACAAGCACGCTAACCGCACGCAACGCTAACCGCACGCACGCTAACCGCACCGCTAACCGCACAAGCACGCTAACCGCACGCACGCTAACCGCACGCTAACGCTAACGCACGCACGCTAACCGCACGCACGCTAACCGCACGCAACCGCACGCACGCTAACCGCACGCTAATGCTAACCGCACGCACGCTAACCGCACGCTACGCTAACTAACCGCACGCACGCTAACCGCACGCACGCTAACCGCACGCACGCTAACCGCACGCTAATGCTAACCGCACGCTAACGCAACGCACGCTAACCGCACGCTAATGCTAACCGCACGCTAACCGCACGCTAACCGCACGCACGCTAACCGCACGCTAATGCTAACGCACGCCGCTAACCACGCACGCTAACCGCACGCACGCTAACCGCACGCACGCTAACCGCACGCACGCTAACCGCACGCACGCTAACCGCACGCTAATGCTAACCGCACGCTAACGCTAATGCAGCACGCTACCGCACGCTAACGGGCACGCAAGCAACCGCACGCACGCAACCGCACGCTAATGCCAACCGCACGCTAACCGCACGCACGCTAATCGCACGCCACGCTAACCGCACGCACGCACGCCAACCGCACGCACGCTAACCGCACGCACGCACGCTAACCGCACGCCACGCTAATGCTAACCCACGCACGCTAACCGCACACGCTAACCGCACGCTAAGCACGCTAACCGCACGCCACGCAACCGCACGCAAACCGCAC